>JASJUZ010000176.1:0-193875 GCA_037159825.1 Tupiocoris notatus
CGGTTTGCGTTTTGTCCACGTGGGATTCAACGGTTAGTCGCCGTCGACGGAGCATCGGGTCGGCAGTGGAGGGCTGATTGTGTGCGCTGGCCCTTGAACTCACTCTCCACCCACATCTGTAACAAAAGACGAAAAACGGAACGTCTGTAGAATAATAAGCGGATTTAGAGACGTATTGTATAAGGCTTGAATCTTAATACGGCAGTTGCAACTTGGCAAATATATGCGCATAAAAAATAAGGGTGGAAAACATTTTTTCCCCTTTTGTTCATCTTGATTTCACGGATCTTCAGTCTGGGCTTCGAGAGAAAAATGGTGATTTCGGAAATTCGCATACATCATTGATATAAATCAAAACTGCTCGCTATGCCTTCATTTACCCCTACATTTCTAAAGTTTTGAAAGTTATCAGACAAGGTAATAAATAATTGAAGATCGTAAAAAAGGATTCCCTACGGAGCAGTTTGCAACTATTTCCGCGATGGTTGAAAAGGTATACGTTTTTATTCGGATAACGTTTTGAAAATTTCACAGTATACTGCTTGAACTTGGAAGGGAAAATGTGGGATTTCATGTCTCAATATGCAAATCAGAATCTTTTCGGGGCATTAGCTCATAATACCTTAAATCATACATGGAAATTAGAAAACATTATGAATTCTTCCGCTTGGTTTTCAGTAGGGGAAATAGTAAAAATTAGTAATTGTAAATCGATCAACCGTTGGCCATTTTCGGTACATAATTTATTTCGCCTCGAAAGAGCATGAATGTATTCCTGTACAAAAAGCAACTTCGAAGAAAGCAATTCCATTAGAGTCCTCGTGTCGTTCGAGTTGACCTAATGCCACGCCGTCACAACGTTCAAGACATGGCCGTTAACTGTAGATAGAAACTACTCCCACGTTATGCCCTCGTTCGGAGCAGCTCAGTTAAGGCGGGACTGAAAATACATGTCATTGGATTAGCTGAATCAACGACCGATCGATAGTTTATCGTTCCTTGTATTCTCAACATGTTTTTTAAATATTTTTTTTTTATGTTTACGTAGTAAATAGAAGTATTGTGATCGTCCGAAAAGTCGAATTTGGAACGGAGGTGAATTTGGAAGAAATTTTTATATTACCAATACTCAGAAGCTCTTTCTGAACAAGTCCCTGTGTGTCTGTCTGTGGTCTGAAAATGAAATAAACCGTCATATCTTCATGAAAAATGAATGAAACTCCAATAAATTTTCAGAGAATTTTATCCTAGTGATTGTGCAAAATTAGCTTTCTGGATTCAGAATAACACTTAGTACTTCCAAGATGCTCTAATGGACTCTAATATTCAGAGTTTTTCTATTTCGATTTTTCAGGCTATATGAATCAATATTTTTGAGCGTTTGAGGTCTTAAAATGTTCATTATGTCAAGCAGATGAGGCTTGATTTTTTAATATTGGGTCACACACCGTATCTCCACGTTATGAGCCTTTTTCACGATTTCGGTTGAGACATTTAGATGCGCTTGAACTCGATACTCAGAAGATTAAATTATTGACATTGATCCTTCTGGCTTCCGCATATTTTTATCGGATGTTTGCATGTGTATGGCGTTCAGGTTGATCCTCCTGCGCCATAAACGAATTCATTTTCGGATTTTTTGACTACGTATACCTTAGTTAAATCCGTATTTTGAACCTTTAATTCAAAACTGAAGTTCGATTTTCCGTCATTAACTTACTTTCTTGGTGGCTTTCCCTTTTTCTTGAGATGAACATTCCAGTATTTTCTATGAAAACGCCGCTTTTGTTACTTTTGGTAAAGATTTCTTCGAATAGCATAAAGCAGTATCAGAACCGCATCTACCCTACCTTCAATATTGCTGTGTATTATTATACTGTATACTCGGTAGAACCTTGTCGCAGCGATGACGGCCTCACGATATTCCATCTCTTCGCCGCTTGGTTATCCTCGACAAAGAAGGTTATTTTCCCGCTCAAGGCTTAACAGTAAATTCTATGAAAACTTAATTTTCTTTCCGAGACGGAAGAGGCCCTCCAAACATCTTCCACTTTAACTTCTCCCTCCGCACAACCCTCATCTCTTCGTCCCGAGAAAACCACTTCTTCCTAAACGACTTCTAAGCCAGCTCAAACTTGTCACCTCCGTTTTCGCAAGGGACGTCAATGCTTTAGCTAAAACAAGCTTTCATCTAACTATTAATTATTTGTAGATTAAATTGCATCTCGCAACGGAAAATACATCATACGAAATAGGGCTCTGCGATCATGCACTAATAGGATTCGCCGCCACGAAGAGCTCAAAAAAAAAAAAAAAAAAAAATGTTTACTGCTATTAATGATTATTCTATTATATTTCACCAAGAACTTTCAGCTATTCGAGCGTCCTCACTGAAACGTCAGGTACGGATGACCATGTCGATCTCAAACAAATAGAAATAAAGTAAGTGCGATAATCATAAGGGAAAATATTTTTCCCTTCATTCTCGGAATAACGCAAAGCTGAAGCTTCCAAGTTTTTCCGTTCTTCAAATTATTTACTATCCTTCCTTTCGCTTTTTATTCTTCGCATCGCTGCTGAAGGATAATTACGGTTTCAGGTCAAATATTTACTCCAGTACCGCAGTTATTCTAACTAAAGAACGGGTGATGGAATGCGGTTATTCGCTACCTAGAATCACGCTTCAAATTAACGCCAAGTTATGGAAGTTTTGGGAATTCTGCGGAAAAATACTGGATACTTTTCACTAAAGCTATTCGAATACTTCGAGAGTTTCAGAGTTCCGGCGCTAAATTATTTTCGGCTTGATGAAGTATCTTTTCTAAATATAGCGGTTGAAAATCAACTATCAATCGCGAACTTCACACATTCAACGAGCAACGCGGAAAGATTTCAATGTTTTTTTGTACAAACGTCATCAGCGTAATTGAATTCTTATCTCATCAACTCAAGAGCACTCTACACGATAACTATGCGTATTCAAAGACGGTAATCGTCATAAAATAGTAGTTCAGACAGTGTTCATTTCTACAGCATAGGAAAATGCTCCATGGTCACTGTCTAGTGTTAATTTCGATTATTGCTGCTTCGAATTGTATTTTGAGGTAAGAATTCGGGCAATAATAATAATTAACTCCTTTACCGCGAATTTTGAGGTTCTAAAAAACATGATAATGATGGTGTAACGACTCAGAAATACTCGCCTTCTGTATCGCAAGCTTATAAGACTTGAAATTGGCTCGTTTTGGAAAAATAGTGTGGTTATACAATAATCAAAGTATATTATATTATACTATAACGAAAATTAAGTATTGGCCGAGAGGCAGGTGGATTAGATTACTCAAATGATAATTGACGCAGGGGCAAATACGAATAATACATTTCTGTACAATAATTAGCGGCAATTTTATTTTATTTATTCCTCTTCAGACTTCCGATTCGAAAAAGTACTCCCGACTTCGCATACATTGACGACGCCTTGGACGACTTGACAGATGGAGTCGATACAAACGAAACTTCTTGGAATGGTCTCATCTTTGATAGCGGATATCCGGAAAAACTCAAGGATTACTTAGATGTGAGTGACCGTATGACTATAATGAGTCAATTAACAAAATAACAGTGATCAATTGGAAATCTTTGGTTTTCTTATCTTAGTTACAATACTACGGCTCTGTAGCATTAGGAACTCCTCCGCAGCAATTCGAAGTGGTTTTTGACACCGGCTCTTCCAACATTCTTATTCCATCTGCCAGCTGCAAAACGTGCGTCACAAGTGAAAGTGAGCGAAAATAATTTGTTTGCATTAATATCAATACCTACCCAGTTTGTACTCGAAGTTACTTGTCGGTTGATGGTGTTAACAAAACTTGTATATGATGTGTGAGGGGGAGAAAAACCGAGTGTCTCATGTATGCACGAACGGGCGAAAGTGCTCGGTCAGCAAATAAAGAATCGGTGAATGAGTCGCCTGGTTTTTCACCCCCTCACACCCCCTAGATATAAAAAAATGCGACGACATGGAAAAGAAAAATGGTACATTTTTCTCGGAATTCGTTCAAAACAATAAAATAATTTGGATCGTAATTCATGATCAAATTTGTAGTGTGAGCGTAATCAAATGAAATTGATTTTATGGCGCAGGGATTGTACTCACTCAATTACACACTTGACATTATCAACTTACGGTTGTCACAGACAAAAATATTTCGAATTTTTATTAACAGTTATTAGAACGAGAAAATGCTGCCTTCGCTCATTTATCAATGCTAATTGACTAGCAGTTCTAACAGATGGAACGGAGGGGTACTGTTATTTGAAACTGAGACATTATTAGTTGACATTCTTGATATTCACGCCAAGCTTAATAAAATACATTTTTTACTATTGTGTGCTTATAGACAAATACGACAGTGCTGCTTCGTCGTCCTACGAGGCGAACGGAACGCCAGCTACGATAGCCTATGTAACTGGATCTGCGGATGGCATACTATCAACTGATACCCTCAAAGTAGTGGGCCTACCAACTTGATAATGGTATTTCTATCATTCTAATAGTATTATGCTATTGTAAAGACATGAATGATACAGGTCGCTGGGGTAGATGTTGCGGGACAGACGTTCATCGAAGCGACTGATGAAATTGGAGAATGGTGGGAAAGAATGAAATACGAAGGTGTATTCGGACTGGGATTTCAAGCAGAGGCCGTAGAAAACATACTTCCTCCGTTTGCGAACATGATTCAGCAGAATCTTGTTGATTATCAGCTCATCTCTCTGTTCCTGAACAAGTAAGCGATTGTTAAGCTTCCAAACGCACATTTCCCACAAATTAGAAAATGTAGAGGTAAATATTGCTTTTGCAGAGAAGGAACTTCGGAAGATGGCGGAGAGATCATTTTCGGTGGTTTAGATCCGAACAAAGTCGATAAAATGACAATTGATGGCATCAATTTGTCAGATCCTGATAAAAACTGGTGCCTTTCCATCGACACGTGAGTAACTCGTCGCCATCAATTCGCCATGATCAAAGTACATGGGAAGAAGGGTCATTAGGAAGAAAACGGTGTTAATTATTGAGACTGACAAGGGTAAAAATACTGAGGATTAGTAAGCAATGACAATTGACTAGAAGAATAATTATGATAGTACACTGACGATGTCAGATGGGGCAGCAGGTGAAAGCATTTCCGAACGTTGGAAATTTCAATTTAAATACTTTCACTGTATCTAGATTTGGAGAGAAATGTTCCACGATTCTTACTTCAAAAAATATTATATCATTGATAAACACGAAGATAATATTCTGACAGTGTTTATATTTTATTGAAATCAGGATTGACGTAGTGAGTGCAGGTGCAGACCCGGTAATAATAACTAGCAATTCTAAAGGCTTAATTGACACCGGCACTGCGAAAATTTTGGGCCCCCGAGACCAGATTTTGGCTCTTCACAGCAGTTTGGGCTGCAAATTCGACAAAGCGAAGGAAGTCGGTTGGGTAATGTATCATCAGGAACAATCAGTCTTGCAAATACTTAAATGTAAATTAACGTTCCGTCAATGCATGTGAGGAAAATGGTTGTTGAGGCAATTCTCCGCGGAATTGGGCACATTTTCACTTTATTACCAAGTTCTGATCACAAAACTGCTATCGCAATCATCGATTTTATTAAAATTTTCCGTCAATAATTTTTATTTGTTTCTGAAACTTCTTATTACAAAATCACGACAGGTGCTATGCGATCAAGTCCCATCGCTGCCATCTGTGACGGTAACATTCAGCGGAAGAACATTCACACTGCAGCCAGCCGACTATATCCGACAAGTACGATTATTTATCATTATTTTTCTACTACCATCCCATTTATCCTTTTTTTTATCTCGAGTAATCGTATGATACTGTTACAGTTTCCAGGAAAGAAAACTTGCGTTACAATATTTTCGGTTGCTGACGGTCTCGAAAACTATGAATGGATCTTCGGAAACGCTTTCATATCAAAATATTACACTGTGTTCGATTACGGTAAGAAAACCGTCGCATTCGCCAACTTATTGTAAGAATAAAGAAGCACGTCGATACTTGTTGAGTAACAGCTACTTTTTACTTCCATGTTTACGTAGTAGGTAAATGGGAGTATTGTGATCGTCTGAAAAGTCGAATTCAGATCGGAAGAGAACCAGGAAGAAATTTTCATAGTACTATATTCATAAACACTTTCTGTGCACGAAATTTTTCTATGGCAGGTGGATGATGGTATTTTTCCATTATTAGGGTCACAAATCGTACTTCTGAAAAGCCAAGAGATATCTTTCTGTTCGTTACTCCTTCACGAATGATCTCGTGAAGCTGAAATTTTGCACGATGGCTCATTGAAACCCGGTGCAGATTACGGCTACCTAAAATTTTTTTCTTACTGCACAATCAAATAGAAAAAAATTTTATGGGCGATTACAATGGTTTATTATATAATAAACCATTCAAGTAAAAACCATAATTCAAGTGAAAGAACTAGGTATTCGAAAATCGGTCGAAACCCATCGAACGGATAATGAATTTTGCCACGAAAATATTCAAAAACTCATTACGTACTCCCTGAAGCGTTTAATAGTAGAATAGTTCATCATAAATGTACTGGGTACGGAATACTGCGGTGTATTAAGCAGCGAGGAAATAGCGTGATGGGCTAAGCCTATCTGTGGTGAACCGAATCAGGATCAATAATTAATCTAGTGATCCAGGGTGATCATAGGTCTCCGAGTATTCCCTCTAGTCCTCGTGCACCATTATTCTCTTAGCTGATGGCGACGTCATCCTGGGAATTGTCCGCCTACAAATACCATTGATCGGAGTTGGTTGAATGAGCACTTAAGACTGTCGATACCTTGTCGCTAATTTAATTCTAACCATGATCTTACCTAGAAGCTCGATCTCATCAGAACATCTATAGCCATCGCTCTATAGTTAGAGAGCTGATTTCTAATTAGATTGAAAACAAACCATCCACTCTTTTCAGATCATTAGAAATCGAGAAATTAATAACATGCCCTAGAAGACTATTGTAAGCTCGAAGAGTCAGGCTTAGTTCGACTCTTAAGAGGGAAAAAATTATTCTCAAGAATTGTAATGTAATATTCAATGATCTTTACTAACACCAGGCAGACTTTGACAGACCTAACTGTTTTCAAGCCAGATGATTGCGTTAAAACGTGTATAACATTTCGAATCAAGAAGAACGACCTCCTCCAGTGGATTCGTTAATAATTGTAACTATCCAGATTATTTTCTACTTTGCATCTACAGCCATCACGGGCGGTATTATTCTCTTGGCAGAAACGAGATAATTGTCTTGATGAAGAGCTGCAGCTTCGGAGAGCTATTAATTGGTCTCATCCTCACCTCTTCTCTTTCCTATTTGATCCTCTCTTCTACGATATTAGGTTGAGCAAGAGCCATCGAGCGAGGCAATTCTCAGGGTTTGCACTCCACAAGGCAAACTTTCCGAGCTGGACCATTTCTTTCATCGCCCGTGGACGCTAAGCGCTGGGCCGACCTCAACCAGCTCCCAACGCGGTCTACGCCCAGCGTGGTAATGTAATTTTCCCTGGGCCTGGGTTTTCTAGGTCACCCGTGATGTAGCCTTCCACTTTTTCCAGACTATTTTCTTTCTAATTTTTCCCTCCATGTTTACTCACCGTCGGGTTTTCTGTTCAAAAACTCAATTTCAACGCCTTGCAGGAGTGGTGATGTTGAGTTTATCCCGACAGAAAACTACAAACCGACAGCAGCTGCGTTTGCTTCATAGAAGTAGGAGAAAATATCTTTCGCCTTTAAGTAGTTGCAGTCGCTGGCTTTCAAGCTGTAAGAGAACTGCAACCCTTTTTTCCTTGTTTGATCTACAAATACTCCAACTTTTCATTTTGATATGCGCAAATATTTGAACTAAGGCAGTCGGGGAATATGGCTCAACCATCATAATATATTAGGTACCTATGCGATAATAATAAACGTTAATTCGTCTCAATTATTTGTCCGTGGTGAAATCCAATTTCACTGGGATGAGCTTTATGTGTGGGGGTACAGGATACGTGGGCTCGAGAACCGGTTAGAGATTGGTTTTGTGTACTCTCTGAAGGGCGCATTCAAAAAAATAATGAACTCAGTTCATCAAGAAATAATTCAATACAATGTTCATAGAACTGAGGTTATAGTTATGGACTTACGAAGTTGTCCGAGTTTGTTGAAGCTGGGTTCCTAGTCGATCTGTGCTCGAACTCCACGGTGATTGGGGAATCAGTGATATTAAGGAAAACGGAAAACGCAGTGATTTCTCTGAAAGCCAGAACAAAACGGAATTGTGGTTTATAATTTTCATGGGCAAAATTTCCACTTCTTTATTTTCCTTGCCTCGGACAGCTGTTGAGTCTCGATTTGTATGTGTGCACGATTCGATTCAGTCCATTTCGCTTATAGCCGTTTCTCTGTGCATTTAACAGGATAAAGCCATTAATAACTAATTTAATACACTGTCAAGTTTTCACGGATAGCATACTTATGCCAATGCCCGATGATTCTGAATGATTGATACGTGGAAATGAGAGGCAGAGAAGCTTGCATCCTTTACTGCCCACTATGCACATTCAGTGGTGGGTCAAGTGTTGATCATTGATCCTCTGTCAACTGCTTCCAATGTTCCCATTCCGTTCATCGTCTCCCGAACACCTTCATCAGGGCCCACTTCTACTTAGGCCGCAGACATCCGCTTGAGAGCCAATCATTGGTCTCTCCAGCCACCTCCTACCGCAAAGCCCCTTCCGTCTAACCAGTAAGCTTTTCTCCCCTTTTGCCGTGGAACAAAGACCTGCGACCCTTATTGCTTAAATCTTCTCCCCTCGACTCAGCGCTGGCGGCCTTCTGGAATTTGATGAAATACCTCGTAATCCGCTAGCACCTGACGCTGCCAGACACTTGTACATTGCTAGGATGTTTCATCAGATTCTGAACGCAGCATCGTAAAGATGAAATAGTTCATCGCAATGTACGTAATATAGTTGCAGAAAATAAACTGTTGCTCGAGACGAAAATGTCAGTGCTGGAGATGGAGAATATCCCGTGCAAATTTTCACGTTGAAATGCTGAAAATTTTGTTTTGAAATGTTGCACTCTCAAGTAGGTTTTATAAAAATGAGGCGACAAAAAAATACATTATGATTGTTAGGTAACGTTACAATAAAATATCTCTCAATATTAACAACAATTTTCAAAAAATTTCTTTGGCGGAACTTATTTTTTGAGGTTTTTTCCATTTTTATTCAGATATTTCCACATGAAATTAATTCGTTTTTTAAAAAGGCTAAGATAGGTTTCAAATAACTTACGCAAACCGTCATTTAAGCATTCCTCAGTGGAAAACCGATAAAGCATTTTTTATGCAATGTTGGAACAAGGGTTTTGAGTATGAAACTTTTTTAGGAAGCTTTCTGGGAATAATATTTTTCTTACCTTGAAAACTTGAGAGATTTGAATATTGAGAAACGGTCGTTCGGAAATTAATGTCCAATCATATTTCAAAACGTATCGTACTGTTCAGGTTCCCTGCGGAACATGGGGAAGCGAGTGAAGAAAGTGAAAAAGGGTTGAAAAATGTTACGGATGTACCATTTTGATCAGCTCACCCTCACCATGGAACCCAAGCTTAGCTGCGGAATCCGCTGAGGTAATAGACAAATTGCCGTAATCGGCACCGAGGAAATTGATTCCGACTTAATCACAAGCCATCTAAATCGTAATTGATGAGAGTTGCTTCTTTTTTGCGCCCGCTAGCCTACGATCTACCGATTGCCTTTTTGCGTTTTTCTTTTTCCCTCTGAACCAATCGTTCTCTTCTGCCGGCTCAGATTTCTTTCGCTGAATCCTTCGTTTTCTTTTATTTTATTTTCCAAAGGAGAAGGAGAGAAATCGAAGCCAGGACTCGTAGCGAGGGTAGCCTCGACGCACGAAATAACTTTTCCATTTCCATTAACCCGTTCGCGGAGCAGCGTGAAATTTCAGCCTCGCCTTTATAAGTCGATTCTTTCGGTATTTTTCCTCTCGCCGTTTTTCACGGGAGGAAGAAAATACGCGATATTTTCATAATATTGCGAGCAGGAATTCATCGTCTACGTCCACCATGACGATGACAGCCGTCTCCGTAGGCGGCGTGCTGATAAGAATTAACGAGCACCCAAATGTTTAAAAATGTGAGAGGAATAAGAGTTTCCATTTGGCAGATGAATCATAAAATATTCTTGATTGCTTGAAAACTTTATGGATTCTAATAATCTCACATTAATTTACTGTTGTAATATCACTCTTTTATTTATTTATGCACGTACAAATTTGTAAGAAAAAGTTCAACAATTCGCATGTTTGTTCGATCGACAGTTAGACTTATCTACAATGGACAACTTACTGCAACATTCGAAAACTCCGATTCTCCGCCGACAATGGAATGTTTTCAAGAAGAGAACAAGTTAGGTCCAGTTGAAGAATCAGCAACATTTACGAGATCCCGAAATTCAAAGTCAATTTTCCAAAAAGCGCATACATACGACACACAATTATGAACCAACATATATTGAAATATTACTCGTACTAGAGCACGAGAATGCACAACTGTAACCGACAAACTGGGTCGATGGTTGAGGAATAAATAGCACGAAAAGCGACCAGTGGACCTTCCTACTGAGGACAAATTAGCGAGGCAGGTAAATTAAAACGCTGCGGCTCCGATTCCGTTCATCCCCATCTAGGTTGTGCCCACTTTTTAAATGCTGCCTTGTTAAAAGCTCTAGCTCTAGCGAGTAATGACGCTCCTACATTGCCTGTTAACCGTACGACTAGAGGCTACGCCATAGCAAGAGCTTTCCGCTTGGCACACTCAATCTAATGCCTCTATTACCGGTCGCCTCATGACCCTGAAGGTTATCCGGGGTCTTTTAGCCCATACAAAAGGCAGAGGATCCAACGGATAGAAGTCATTATTTAAATTACTCTAGAACTCAACAACAAATCTTAGCGCTTGCGTGCCAGTTCTTCAGGTCAACGCCGCATCGTTTTAAAGAGTTGGTTTCATTAGCTAGGTTAGGGATGTGGATTGAGTGCAACCAAATACTGTGGATTAAGTTCTCGCGCTCTATAACAGTAATAATATTGAAACACAACTTAGCCAAATATCACTTGGCTATAACGAAGTTGACTTGAACTTATCAATCGCACAATATTTTCTCGTACAATATATTCTCTAGGTGAAATTATAAAAGTATTTCCAATTATTATATGTACCGCGGCTCCTAAAGTTAGAATCCCAAACATTTTTAGTGTTTAAAAATGTTGATATGATGTTAAGGCCTCCTCCGGCGATGAAATGAAAATAATTCGTTTTGCTGGCAACTTAGCTAGCTACAGCTCGGGTAGATTTTCTTCTTGGGTCGCAGTGGTTTATACCACAATAGTCACTCCCTTAACTTCGAATTCTCAAATGGCAATCCCACCGACCACAAACATGGCATCATGCTGCACCAACATGCTAGCCTTCAATACGAAGGCCGGTTAAAGATTTTTGAATTTGAGATCTAAGAGAAAACAGAAAAGTAAACGTGGAGATCTTTCCTCCTTAAAACGATTTCCTCGGCTCTACCTACTTTAACACGGGGGAAACAACTTCACCTTCATAAACAAATATACATCAAGCCGCTATGGACCGTTTTGTTCTATAGCTCAACCGCATGGAAAACGCGTCACAGTTTCGGGATGTATGATATACCCTTGAACACGGAACCAAACGAAGGTCTCACTGGGCGGTGAAATATCCTTAACCTTCGGATCGAGTTTACAGGAGCGTATATCACGTCGCCGTTGCTCCAGCCTTGGCCCTCGGGATAGTAGCACTTCGATTTATCTGCGAAACTCCCGGAATTAAATCAAGCTCTCTCTCTTCCGACCGTTCTTGACAGCCTATTCGCAAAAACCGAACGCTCACCTTTTTTCCGCAACCTGTACATCTCTTCTTACATAATAAATTTTTCTCACACTAGATCGCTTACATGCTGCTCCGTCATTCGGATATTGATTCAGATGATAGGCGATCATAAATCTGATTGCCAGCCTATCCGTTCTGAACTGTCATCGAAGAAGGATGGGTGGAACGATCAAATAAGAAGATGATGTATTACCGATCAGAGAACCAGCTACTTTAATCACGATATTATGAAATTAATCATGTTACGGCGATCAAACGGTGTTACGTGAAAATCTAGTTGTACAGTATTTAATTCATTGGGCGTCTTCCGATATAATGACGGATGGTGGTTTGGGTTGGATACTTAAGTTAGGTGTGCTCGAAAATGACATGTTTCGTTCGAGACGCTAACGACAATGCTTGATGTTCTGTTTATGTTCTGCAACGTTATGCATCGATCCTAATTAAAAAGTTATGAAAAGGAGTCTGGCCTTCACAAATTTAGCCACAAACAAATCGAATAGCTGCACGTGTAACTTCTATGACTTAATTCCAGGATAGTGGTCGCAACTAATAACGAGTAACATAATATTAGACAACAAGTGCTTCAAGAACTCTCTCTTCTGTTCTGAGAATCATAACATAACATATTATTTGACCGTGGTGTGTTTGGCAGTTTCAGTTCCCTTTCCTAGCCTCTCAACGCTAGTTTCGTCGCTCTGTTTGATGTCAAGATCCAATTAAATATGTGGAACATACACAATCGAAATAGTCCATCGGATCATAATTATATTGATAATGGCAAAAGAGGGCCTATTCAGAGAACGAGGTCAGAGGAAATCAAACCCGTCTCCACTCACGCTTTTGCATGCCATCGTATCCACTGAACCCGCCCACACATCCCTTTCCAGTGAAATGGAATTTCAGTCGATACGACCGAAGCGACGAGGAAGCCTCGGGTTCAAGCTGCTGGATCTTCGACCGAGCACCCAGAGCTCCGTAATAATTTATGTGGACAGGTAGTGAAATAGGATTAAATTCGACTGCCAACCCGAAGCACTTCCTTGGAATAACTGAACTGAATTCCTCCCCCCCCCCGCGAGGTGAGGCAGTAGCTTTCAACCCTTGTCATCTGGTCAATTATGTCAACGATGAAGTCATCTGCTTCTGCGTTTGGAAGGAAATCTTGAAATATTGAAGCTTCGAAGTTCGCTTTTGGAGTGAGTTGCACGTTTTCTGCTTAAAACAAATAATATTTGCATACTGTTCAAAACCTCATCTTTATGCAAAATAGAAAGTTTGGAGCAGATAACCCGAAATGTAAAACATGTAAATAATGTGATTTATGCCTGCCTTGGAGCTATCATGATGTTTCAGGCTGCTCAACAGAGAACCGATTAAAACTTCACGACTTATATTGTCGCAATGGGAAGGTAAATGATGCACCTCCCACTTTGGTGGTGATGATGATGGTAAACTCTTCTTTTAGCAACATTAACTTTCTTTTTCTTAAGCTTATACCTTCAGCCCTCCACAAAGCGGAATATTCTGGGCCCCTGGCTCTTTTGCTACATCCCAATGTTGGTCTAACTTGGAACTCACTAGTTTGAAATCGAGCATCAATGCAGTGGCGCCCGAGAAAGCAGAGGAGCCTTAATTACAATTAACCGTTGCTCCAAAACGTGGCCGGTTCTTATTTTCCCTTCCAACCCATTCCGCCAGGAAAAGAGTTCTTGAGTAATGAATTGCGGGAAAATTCGAACTACGCTAAAAAATCTCCCTTGGCAACATTGCTTATAGACTTGGGATTTTGAATCGTTCGATCCTATTTCTCAATGTTCGTCAACCTTAGGGATAGCTACGTCATAGAAATTAGTTGCCATCCACATTTTGGGGTGGAAGTTCCATTGCTATAGTAACTATTCACGAAAATTCGAAAAATTCCCTAACACCCAGCTGTATCTCATTGTATCTACATGAAGGACGTTCACGCCAGATATAGCCCTTCCTCGCTCGGGGCTCCTTCGGAATGCCAACCAAGCCACGGTGAGTAATAACCTTGCTCACCAGTTCCATAATATGGCCGCCTCACGTCATGAACTGTGTGTGAGTTTACCTCGTACCAGCATCTCGCATTCATCTACTGGTACCCACATCTCACCCACGATGGAGTCACTATTCGACCCTACAGCAGAGGTGAGGATTATCTCTTGCCATTAGGGTTAGGGCGTAGAACGGGTGATAAGGACGGTGGAACCCCTCTGTCAACTCGTTCTCCATAAAACCAAGACGTAGGTAAATCATCCCGGCTCTGCGAATATGAAAACATTATTTCAAAGAAACTGCCGCCCTTGGGTGGTCGTGTATTCACACTGTTTCACGGGACGTTAAAAATATATTGCACAAACATTGCCCTCGAGGATATGTGAGAAATAATGTGATAAGTCGTTTCGCTTTCATTGAGCAAGTTTGCATAAATTTTGCAGCTGAGAATAAAAAAGAAAATTAAAAACGTACATTTAGGAGAAAAGGACATTGTTTCGTTTGAATCCTACGGGGCCACTCTTAGGTGTTCAGTTGTTCTACTTTTATTGAACCAAATCTTGTTTTGGTGCAGTTTATTCAAAAAAATACTTCATCATCATTTTAAATGTCATTGATTCATTTCTAACAGACTTGGCGTGCTGGGGCGAAATTAATACGGTTAAAATAAGGCACGGTTCAAATAAACAAGTTAACGTTTGGTTTAAAAAATATATTGACACTGCTTTACTTGTGGTGATCTGAGTAAAAATATTTGAGACAGCATCACTATTTCATTGTAATGCGATGGATGCATCGCATGGAAGACGTCCATTAAACCTGAAGTTCTAAATTATATGTAAAGTCCTTGATCATTTTTTACCTGGGGTAAATTGTAGTTTACCGGTCGTATTTCGGAAGGTTCGCGATTGCTAAGACAAATATGTCATGACGTCATCTAGTCAACAATTAATTTATCGCTACTCAAATAAACGAAATACAGGAGCATAAAGTAGGTTCTCTTATTCTACTCTCGCGTGCCCCCCGAGTTTACATCCAAGGATAACATTGCGGTTGAGCAGCAGAAATAGTATGAATAAATGTTGTGGGTGTGCACAAGGTGAAAAGCAAACAGGGCAATTAGCCGACGCCCGCAGCTCATCTCAAGCCTTGTACCCCCATTAGCCAAGTCTTGTCTTCCTTGTTTACCAACTTGGCCAACCACGCTTATATCTTGTGTTACATCTTCGAAGTACGTACTGAATTATGAAATTTCAGCCATGGCGGGAGTCCTCGAAATCTGAGAAGGCGAGATTGGACGTAAATCTAGCTCCGGAAAACAAGTGCTCTTAAGAATCTACGTGAGTACTTAAATTACCTACCCATTTACACACCTGGACAAATAATGTAACTTTTGGTTTTCTACACAGTCATGGAGTTGGTCCACTTTCATAGTAAAATTGCTGAATGAACGCTATCCTCATTATTCTGTTAGTTAGGTTCAATGGCGGTTTGGCAAAAACATTGACCCGTTGGACTTTTCAAGAACTAACTTTGTTATTTTATTTTATAAAAGTTAGTGATTATATTTTATAATAAAAGATTGTGATTTTATTTTATATTGAAAGATTATGATTTTGTTTTATAATAAAAGTTTGTGATTTTATTTCATAGTTAAGTTTGTGAATTTACTTTATAATGAACGTTTAATATTGCTAGGGATACATTTGTAGATATTAGTAAAAATGTCAATGAGGATAACAATAGTCGAATAATGATAGCAACTTCTGACCAGGGCTTCTGCAAGACGATTCCTTTTCAATAATTTTCAACAATTTCAGCAATGGGACAGCGTAATACCCTACTTGTTTTTTTTCCCTAATCGATAGGAAAAATGAGTAAATTGCCATGTCACATTAAATCTTCCTTCCACCTCCGCCAGATTCGAAGGCCGTATCAATCATTCGATGGAAGAATGAAACCGAAAGTATAACGGGACTTTACGTACCTAATAACGAATTTATCGGATGGCGATGATTCGAGGGGACCGAAAAGGAGGAATACTGCATGAATATAAATCGGGCCCAGCTCGATAGTAGACTTATATGAGCGAGGGTGCTAACGGCAGGACGCAACAAAAGAATTTTATGACCGAAGGTAACAGCCGCTCGTGCTCTGT
Organism: Tupiocoris notatus; assembly: GCA_037159825.1. Classification (NCBI taxonomy): domain Eukaryota; kingdom Metazoa; phylum Arthropoda; class Insecta; order Hemiptera; family Miridae; genus Tupiocoris; species Tupiocoris notatus. The sequence continues at coordinate 16,199 of JASJUZ010000176.1, forward strand.
GTTGCATTAATGAGTGTTTCTACTTCACCAACTTCAAAACTTCTGTGATGATAGTCTTCTAATTACCTACAGATGTATCCGAGGAGGAGATCTGCAGTCCCTCACTTCCTCTAAGTGCAGCCATGCGTGCGTCCTGCAACAGTTTGCACCAGGTTAACACACATAAAATATCATTCAATTTGAAATTACAACCACTACTACTACTAAGAAATTTGTTTTTCAATAATAAAATAAAATATTTATTCAAATAAAAGTTGAACCTCTGCATTAATAAAACTGCTGAAACCTTTGTCGCCTGCATCGGATCGACTTCGGTCGACTTTGACAGTGACATAAAAATAAATAAAATTGAATTTTGTGTCTTTGCGTAGCTGCAACTGTAACATATTGAAAAAATATTTTACTTTTGCCAACTCCGTTTTCCCTCAGTTTCATCGGTGTGAACTGTAAACCACGTGAAAAGGGCTTTATAGTTGGAAACTGTAAGAAGAAGAAGAAGGAAAAAATGTATTTATCTATTCTTAATCCTTAGAACCAAAAATACCTTGTGTCATTTCAACTATTATGTATTTTTAAAAAATTAGGTTTGCTTTCTGATGCGGTTCTTTTCAGGAATTGCTTTGTTGAAAGGCAAACAGGAGTGTGATGAAATATTTTACGGCCGCGAAAGCTACATCGTAACCAGAGAGCGCTGAAACGTCGCTGACCGCGCTCCCATTTCGTCGCATGGGCTTTCTCTCCAACGACCTACAACAATCCGATCAAATGAGTTGGAATCATTAATGTGGTCAATTTGTGGAATGGTGTTCGTTGACCGAGAAGCCAAACTGCCGGCGCAACCTTTCCAATTAATTTGCCTGGAGTGAGGAAGTCCCGGTTAACCTGAAGGGGTTACCTAATTCGATAGGCAACGCTAATTTTCGTTGTTTGGAATGACCATCAAAACCTTATATTGATGTTAATACCGTATGCTCGCTGCCCTTCGACTCCTTTATGGGCTAACCCTAATTAGAACACTGAATTTCCAATGGTTTTCAAGAGCATATTTCGAATATTACTGTTGAACAGAGAATTCTTCTAAATGTAAATGTACGATAACTTTTTCTGTTAGTCACATTTTTTAAATAGTTGAGATGGTGATGGGGAGACGAACTTTTCTCCACTGTTCCGTTCATTTGCCAAGATCTTTCGCCAAATCGGGCATCTTCAGGGCTTCGTAGATCAGTCAGGTACCCATGATGAACGATGTACGATATGAGTAACAATCAGTTTGATAATCGACAGATTAAAACGGATGAAATTCATGAACCTCCTATACTATAATTTACGTTACAGGCGATATTTGAAGCCTCTGGAATCACTCTACCACACCGAGTCCGCCACTTTTCCAGTCAACGCCGATGAAACTGAGGGGAAACGGAGTTGGTAAAGTAAAAATCGTGACCCGCGTGTACAAAAGTCCAAAACGAAGGAAAAACCCGGAAAGCTGAAAAGAAAAACAAATTACTTAAATAGTAACAGCCGTGAAAAGTCACCCGACGTAAAGCGCAAAAAAAGGTTATTTCCTTCTCTAAGTGAGTGGATAACAAGAAGGTGTATTAATCCGGAGGAAGTTCCTGCGGGAGAACCTGGGAAAAGGGAAAGAGGACTTGCTACGTGATCGGTAGACGGTTAGCGCAGGGATCAGTATTCTAGTAGCAGACTTCTATGCCATCGTTCTCTTTCTTTCTCTCAGCTACGTCAGATCTTTACCTCATATTCCATCCCTTTCTCTCGCATTCAAACCCGATCCTCACTTCGTCTCAGCCTGTTTCGCAGCCTTTTCAAACTCTTTTCCACCTTTATTTTATTATTTTCTTTTTTAGGACAAGCTTTTCCTTCAGAGATATGGACGACTCACCTCCACTGGTAGATCCTTCCTGAAACGCTGCCTCTCTGTCATACAGCAATTTTCGCCCCTTTTCGCCTCTTTAAGCGAGAAAACTTGCGTTTTCCAACGGTTCTCGATAGCTGGTACGGTGTTCAAGCTATACGCTCAAGTTGCCGCAGCTCCTCACACACTCACTCACTCCTCCGCGTCTCGTATGTCGCATCCTGGCAGAAGCAGCGGATGGAAGTTAGGTGAAGTTGCAACGCGGAGGTACCAACGTAAAAGCTTTTATCTTATCGCACACGTTCACTCACTCTTCGGTGAACCTTTTCCCGCCATTCGCAAGTTATCTCTCCTCTGCAACCAGTCAGATTTTTTCCAACACGTATCAAGAAAAACTTTCCAGATGCCTGCGACCTAATTTAGCCGAAATCTTATTGCAACGATTGTAATTAGGGAGAGAAGCATCGCGAAACATTTTTCGTGGTATTTTCATAAAACATGATACAACTGCATTAAAAATTTCATGGCGGTAAGTTTTTCTTGAACTCGGCAGTTTTTGAACTTATCCGTGACCATGAAATTCCACGAACAAAGGCAAATCCTTACGAACTAATCTTTACGATTCCCCTCTTAAATATGAGTATTTGTGTGAATTTTATAGACAAGCTCTTCATCTTAGAAGGTCTCGCACATCAAGATATTTTCAAAAATGTCATCAAAAAACGTTCTTCGAAAAAAATAATCGCAAGATTAAATAATCTCGAAACAGCAGAGCGATAAGGGGAGTTAATGCCTAGGCCGTAGGCAAAACATAATCAAGAATAAGAACAGGGCGAAATGCGAGGTTGATTAGAAGCCATAGTTTTTTCGTACAGTTTTACGAAGTTTCTTTTTTAATACGGAGCCGGCCTACTTCGCAACGACGTGCAATTTGGCTCGAGAAAAGAAAAAACTAATTTCACTTCTTACCCGTAGCAGGCTCAATTTTTTTGGCCATTTTTTTTTTCTCGCAGCGTCGTTAACCACTTCCGAGAAAGTTTGTTGATTAGGCACTTGAAAACGCCGTAATGTGTATTTAGAATTAGTTAAGCTTACAACGAATTATGTAATATCATTATTCACCGTGTCGCTATACGACACCTTTACATGGTGACAGTTTCTCAATCTATCGTATACCCAAAGATTTATTCATTTCTTTTCGGACCGCTCTAGCTCCGATAAAAAACCACCAACGAACAAATTCCAGTACTTTTTCGTTTAAAGAATTTACCCATGAATAAAATGCAATAATAAAATCTAATCGACTTTTGAGAATTATTCGAGAAAATCGTGAAAAACAGTGGAAAACGTAGTTTCAGAAAAGGTAAAAAATTTACATAAACGTTCCTCATGAAAAATCGAAGGCCTAAATCGAAAAAAGCGCCAAAATCCTCTCAGGAATTTAGATTTAATTGACGAATATAGCGTCAAATATTTTTGATCGTTATAGTTTTTTCGGAACAAAATATCAAAATTTTGAAGTTGGATGGCTTCGTGGAGATGGAATCAAACCTTAAGATCAAAGCCCAATAGACCGAACTCTCCGAAGCCGACTTTTTCCAAAAACGATATTTTTCGATAAATTTCGAATTTTTTAAAATTTTCCAGGGCAAAAATCGAAATTCTAAAGGTTTTTTAGACGGTGGCCTTAAATTCTCACCAACCCCTATTTTTTTTCAACCTAATTAATCCTTCCAACCACTTGTTCAATCAATCCAATACCTCTCCTCCACTTGGTTGTGTAGCTATATATATGTATAGATTTCCAATTTTACTGTGCCATTTTATGGCTAAAGGGTGTATAATCGATGAAATCGTGCCATTACCATATTTACGTCATTTCGGGTTTCAACTGATCCTTCTCCCAAGCAAACGCTCCCAGCATCGAATCAAAGGAGGTCGAAACGACCCGCAGAACGCGTAGTTTTGGAATATGAGACTCCTGTAGAAGGGAAACCACCATGTTTGGAGAGCTGCATTACAATAACCTAACAGCTGAAAATGGGCCATCATCTAGGTATGAAATTCAAGACGGCTGTCTTTATCAAGTCGATGATGCGTTCGGTAATGTAAAACATAGTAAAAAAAGTAAGTGTCAATAACTTATGCAGTTTGATCATAATTTATATCGCGCAATAACGTGTACTTAGAATATTTTAACTAGATATTTTGATACTTTCTAATTATTTGGGGGTCCAAATACTTCAATTCTATCTTCTTAATCTTTTCCGAAGTTGAAATCCCTATTTCTTCAGACATGCCATTTTCATTAGGGGGTTTTACTTCATATACAAGTGCGATTCCATTCGTACTGAGCCCAGAGTCAAATACAGAAATGTTCATGCCTACTATTATAACACTCGTTCTTCATCCACTCCATTTGAAGCTAGCGTGGATTTTCAATTCAAGAAACTTTTTTCGGTTTCTTAAATCCGTTATTCATACCAGTTCCTTTTAATTTCTCTATTGATTGATTGTGGAAGTGTGAGAAAGTAATGCTGGGGTGAATGCGGTGGAGTAAGTTATCTCGTTATGTTGATTGAATTCAAGTCATCTCTGGGATTCGGTCTGACTAATTGAAACACGTGCTCTGAGTGCGCTAGCCTTGGATAACGGTTAGTTTACGATGCTGTTCTATCTCGGGCTCATATTATTGTTGAATAACATACCCAAAATATTTGTTGAGTTGACATCAATCTCAATGCAATGCGCAAGCATTGTTTGCTAAGCAATTGTACCATTTTTAATTTATGGTGGCAGAATTCAGTATTGCTTGTCCCGAGTAAGAAAAGGAAGTGAGAGAATTCGGGGCGCGAGATTGCGTCGAAAGTTGCCTCGCATCGCACACGTCCCAAACGTGGCCAGAGCCCAGGGGAGCCACTCACTTTCCTTGCCTTATCTCTTGGAACCACTCTCTCACCTTATATAAACCTGAGTCTCTTGGATTTAGCAAGGACTATCTCTTTGGAGCTAGAATTGTATGAAATTATGGCCATGTCTTCCTCCGAGCTGCCCCTGACGGAGGTCAACTGTGTCGAAGAGCCTACGTACTGAAAATATTGACTACTGTTCATTCTTGGAAGGTTAGAAAGCTTTGCAAGGTAGATGGTAATTCGATTTTTTGACCTCGAGGAAAATTCGAATTTTCGCCCGGGACAGAATGATAATAATATATAGGGCATCGCGTTTCAATATTCCATTCGTACTTTCGGTGGAATTTTCTTTCACTATCGAAACATCGGTGGAACCTGAGTGAATATCAAGGAAGATGTTTGAAAATGCTGGACATTTCGGACTCAAACAGTTCTATCGCTATAAAATAATTTACATTGTGGCTTTGGGGTGACAAGAAAAATACGAGATTGTATTTTTGTAATCTATCTCAGGAGCGCATGAATGTAAGTAGGTACCGATTCAATTACGATTGTGGATATTAAAATAACTAAAAGTTCAATTCTGACAAAAAATACCGTTTTTTCCTCTTCAAACAAAACTTTAAGGAAATAACTGATGACGCCAAACTTGAACCGAACCCACATCCTCATAGAACACTTCCTCTTTGCAAGTCAGATGGTATTCTTCGCAGCGGGAACAAGTGAAAGAGCGTCTTGGCAAAGTTCCGAAAGTTACGGAACAGCGTTGGTTTTCATAGCAGTACTCCACTGAATTACCACCGTCGATGCGATATCGTAAGGCATCAGAAATGCACAAGATACTGTTCTCCGCTGAGGCACTGTATAATGAAAATTTCCCTCAGTCCCGAATATGCGGTATCTTCAAATAGCCGGAATACAAAGCATCACGGATTGAACTAGAATGTATGAAATAGTGTGAATTTATGATTCACTTGTATTTTTCAACCTCTAAAGACTGAAAATTATTCAAAATGTTAAGGTGTACTAATTTCGAACCAATAAACCCCTCAGTTTTCATGAATAGTATTCTTACCATCTTCTATTGAATGTGTACGTCAAACAAAAAAGGTGTCTATAGATATTTCTACTCAAATACCTGTAGAATTTAGTGCTCCTCCAGTTCAAATTTCTCATAACGACCTGGCTTTATTTTCTTCGTCATTATTTTCAGAAACGAACGAGTTGTTCGTCAATTTTGGTTGCGCTTTGAGAAACGGTTGGGTCCGATATCCTATTTATAAAGTAAGGGATGCAAAGAGGGCCGAGCGTGCTTTATAACTTAATTTGTAAAGGTAGGAAGGGTTGAGAGGTGGAAATGTGCAATAGATTCTGTTGGGTTTTGGCCCTCGGAACCTCGGTTTGAAATATTGGGCTAAAATGGGCCTTTCGTTAGGATCGAAGGTCTCAATATTCATAACCGTATCTCCCCTCATAATCGTGATTTACAATAGCCACGTAGAACAGGAAAACTGCTATAATATGGAGAAGTCAGCTAGTTCGTCTCACCTTCAACTACTCATTATTTTTATTTTGTTATAATTGTTTTTTCAGGAACAATTGAGTGGAGATTCGTATCTGATTGATGTGCGAAGGAGAGAACGGAATAATAATAAAATGAAACTGGTTGAGGGGCTTATGTATGGTAACCAGGTGCCATACATTTTACCCGAGATCGCGTTCCGGTTTCGAATGGGACGAACAAGCGGGTTTTCAAAAACGTTCATTACGCTGGGGCGTGATTGTTTCGAGACGTCACTCATTGCAGAAAGCAGAGTGCCACAACAACGGAGAAAATCCTAATGATCCCAGTCCAACTCGGACTGAAACGATTTGCATTTTATTCCCGCATTTGCATGAAAGTAATGGAGAAAAGCTCGGTCCGTGCTCAGCCGAGTGCTGAGGCCCGATGGAAGTGAGAGCTAGTGGCGGTGAAATGGTTGAATTAACCCAGAGCATAGAATGTTGCTACGTTTTTAGAAACGTCTAAATTTAGTTCGAGAGGTTCAAAGTAGTAACGCAACAAAATCGCAGAACTTGAGTATTTTATTGTTCGGATGAGAGAAAATAATTTTCATTATTGATGATTTATAGGAAAAAGCAGGTTCAACGATGTCTGGCAGCCTTTTTAAATATACCTCTTGAGGACCAACTTTTATGTTCAATAATTATGTTAACGTAATTTTTTTAGCTCACTTTGTTTTTGTTGGGAGTTTTGGCTTTTATTGGTGTTTTTCTACGGATGCCGTGAGGAGTATTGGTTACTTCGTAAAATTGTTTGCATTAATTTAATGGTTACGATCGTATGGTCCGTAGATTGTGGTCTCTATTATAGAGAAGTACGATTTTACAAAGTAATCAGTACTCTCCAAAGCGACCGTGGAAATAAAAAAACTGCCTATTATAATTATGATCAGAGAGAGACGTCAATCATGACCGATTCAACTCAAAACGCGTGAATAACAAAAAACTATAAACTTTCTGCATTGGTATGTGATCGTTTAGATCGCTTGTGCACTGTTTGCAACCTATTTTGTCACCTCGAAATCGATAACTGGCTCGTCCTTTGACAGGTCATCTTCGGTGGAAAACGATCTATAAAACGGGGCTTTTATGGCTCGGATTTTTTATGGTAAGACCGCCTATTGGAGGCCGTTAAGCATCAGGGTATGGCTTCGACATAAAACTGGCGAAGTATTGCACGATGGAAGAAAAACGTTAGATGGCGAACGGAATTTCTCATCATTCGTTGCGACGGTTACTCGTAAAAGTGAAAAACTGTTTTTCTCATCCCGGAGAAAAATTTTTTAAGACCCATAGTTTTATGTTCTTTTGGACCTTATCTCATGGGCAGGATTGATACGTAAAAAATAGCTGATGCAGTTTTTCCAATAAACTTAATTTAAAAATGATTATTCAAAATATCCCAGCAAATTTACCGTGAAATTGTTTCAATGTTCATATTTATTGTTGGGTGGAATATTCTAGCCACGCGTGCAAGCAAGCGTTAAAGAGATTTATTTAGACATTTATTCGGTTTCAACTCTCTATTTGGAGTAGAAGAAGGTTAAGTCTCGAATCGAAATTAGGCCAGTGCTGATACATAGGTCACTGGTTTACCAATAACGAACTCTCTCCCCTATCTCTAACCTCATGAGTCACCGTAATCTCATAAACGCGGTGGATCGAAATGTTCACCTGTTGATTTACTCCAGCTCACTTGGTCACGCAGATTGATTGAAAACTGTGGATACGCCGAAGTTAAAGGTTGATTGGTCAAAAGAGAAAATTGTCCCCGTTGTACGTGAAAGGATAAAATACGAAGCCTAGCGAGCTCGCGTAAAAGGGAAAGAGCGATAGGGTTGGAGTGGCATGCGAATTTCCATGCCAATGCTGGCATTCTGTTTGTTAGGTTCTTGATCAAACAACGTGTTGACAGAATAAACAAAAAGCCGTTTGTTACCTGCAGGCAACTCCATTGATGTACTTGCGTCGAATACTCAACAAACACTGAAAAAACCCACAAGCTCTGTGTGATGAGAGAATACAATTTATATTGCTCTCGGATAGGATGGCGTTATTCTGATGAAAATCACTCGAGAGCTATTTCTTTTTTCGTTCTTCTTAATTTCGCCCCTAATTCAAATCGACTAAATTTCCTTTTGCGAATTGGGTGGAAATAATGTTGATGTATAAATTGATACTGACACTTGGTTTGGCTTTATATTCGTGATATTTTGCGATTTTAACTGAGCGTAGTGAAAATTGAATATGATTGATACTGGTCATTTCAACCTCCACAAAGTAGGTCGAGAAACTAATTGTGACCCGTTGTAGGCAATTGAAACTTAATACGCGATCCCCATATTGTAGGAAGTGTCCTTGATGGAATTTCAGAGTGATGTACGTAATACCTCCATAGTTCATTGAAAATGATTGCCCTCTCTCCAAGTCCCAAGAATTAAAAAGATTATGCTCTGGACATCAAAGTCACAAATGACTAGCAGTGAAATGATGATGAAAGGCAGGATGATAAAATTTCTAGTGATTTCCTGAAAATTTACGAAATAGAAACCAACCTTTAAATATGTTGAGAGGTAAGTTATAATGGTATAATACGGATTCAACTACAAAATCATAAATCGTAGGTGCGTCAGTGAATATGCCCAGATTATCTGCGCTGTCAAGCTACGGACAGTCTCAGTGGATCAGATAATGGACGAAAGAATCGAAAAATGTCTCCTGATTGAGTTTTATATACCTACCTACATGGTTGATATTCTGAGTAGTATTACATCACCCGGTTTGAAACAAAAGGGTCAATGATGAATTCTAGGGGCGAGTGGCGTTCAAGATGAATACCGACGCATTTGCAGGACGTAATACAGAAGGGACTCTAAGTAGAGATCTTCAGATTATACTTGAGTGCTTTTGTCAGCATCATTGTTCGATTTTGATTCATTGTTCGATTGCGAACCAGTCGGGATGTGATAATGGAACGCCTGAGGCGGATGCCGTTTCTGTTTAGCTCCCAGTTGCGCAACAATCTATCCCAAATTCGTCAGCTGTCAGCTTTTGTAAGCTTGAGGGCTAATTTCACCGAAATGCCAACGGACTAACTTAACGGATCGCAAATGAATAAATCTAATTTCAAGAGTATCTTGAACTCTATTTCATCTTGCTATGCAATCCGTCCGTCATTATTGTGGTAACTAGGCCTCAATCCAAAAAACAACAAACACAGTTCGTCAAAGATAGGTCTGACGGTGAAACTAACATGTTGTACGAAGTGCTATTACCAAAGATTCACATGATAATCGAAACTGGCGGTCTTCGATTTTCTATCGTTATCAATCGATTCTATCAATGCACCTAGATCCATTCAGAATCCATCTCTGCCAGGCTCCCCGCAGCTGTGCGAGTAGATATTACTCGTGCGATCGTATTACCGCCGTCTGCTTGTTGATATGTTGGTTTCATATAAAGTGAACCGGCCGAAGACCTAACCCTGACGTTCACGTTCGTCCCAACTGAAGGGGTATTCAATTATCCCGTCAGAATCAGGAGGAAAGGGCATTTTGCTGGAAGAGCGGTATAATTAACGACGACTGTCAGGAGGATTTGGCGTGATACTCGCCTACCCTTCCAACACACTGCTACCATCGCATTTCCCTCCGTTGAGTACTATACCCACCTACCTCCCAACGTTTCAGCACAGGCAGCCCCTATATTGTACCCTGCGGTCGACCTCAACGCACACAACTCGTCGACACTCTGAACCGTGGAACTGTGAATTTTATCCAGTCACTTCCGCGACTCCACTCATGAGCTCACGCTGTTTCTACTTATACGGTTTAATCATTACAGAAATGTTTATATTGATCGGCTTCTAATAACGGAATCGTGAGATGAACGTAATCAGATGTGAAGTGAATAGGTTCGAAATTTCACCTTGTACCAGTTGATTTATTTAACCATATTACATTCGAAAAAATTATAAAGAATAACTAACAGTTGAAGATATGTGCCACGTTTTTAACAAGTTAAACAAGTCCTGTTTATAATTTATTGAAAGAACAGTTCCACTAAAACAGAGTTCATAAAAATTGTTATTAATAACTTCGCGTATGGAATTTGGAAATACAGTTGAAGACATAGGTTTTTGGGTAAAAAACACTTATTTTTACTTGCATCTTAACATTATTTCTGGTATACGCTTGGTGCGCGAAAATTTTCTGATGAAAAGGTAATTGCTGGACAATCAATTATTAGTGGAAATTATTAGTGTTGACTCTGGATCAAATGCTCTTCTGGCCAACCAGGAAAGCCAAATAGACCACAGCCAAATTCAGAAAATATTTCAGTCCTACGTTCCTGAAGTTTCGATCAACGTCACACATTCGGCACAAAATAAATGTGAATTCGGCGAGTAGCGTCGTCCACTATCTCAACTATCAATTGCTAAACTCGTTTGAAACCTTCCAATCAAACCCAACCTATTCCTGATTCTGCGCTTTTCTCCTGTTTGCAAATTGCCCAACTTTCCAATTAAACTTGGAAATTCCCATGCGAAACTGACCTACTAGGGTGAGGGAATGGTTTCGCTGGGGTTTGAACGTTGAGGTTGGATCGCTGATTACACTTTGGAAAGAAGTGTCTCTTTACGGTTGATTGCGAAGCCTCATTTGCATGAACTACTTCGGTATGCTTTTACCAAAGTTTGAAATCGAGATGAAGGCAAAATAAAGTTTCGAATAATAAAGTTTTGAAATTGCGCTTCCATTCTAATTCAGCAAGGTATGCAATTTCAAACGAATATGTCTCGGACCGAGTATAATTTATATTCATTTTTATCCATGGGCTATACATTTTCAGCCAATATTTAGTGTTTTTGGTTCACCATCAACCATTGTGATCAGACAAAAAAAATGTCTAACCCCACCCCCTAAAAATGTGATATTTTACGTTTCAATTCATCTAGAATTCTCGACGTTTTCACCAAAAATCAATCTCGGTCTGACAATTCTCTAACGAAATTACTACCTCTATGGGTTTTTCGAAGGGGGAGAAATTAATATTTTCCAACCCAGTACAATTTATATTCTTGTTTTGTAATGAATAAAAAACGAACTTACCTATTCTTTGGGTGTTCCTTCAAAGACTAAATCACGATCGCCACATCTGTAACAGTAAAAAGTGAAATTTTAGTGATTTGAGAGGAACCCATACTCATATTATTAGGTATTATTATTATGATTATATAGACTCTTCAAAACGCAAAACTCAATTCGGACCATCGAGCAAAAAAAAAAAAAAAAAATTGTAAATGTTGGTTCAGATTCTCTTAATAGGGGATACAGATAAAATTATGTAACCGCTCCATGTTCCTTAGCAGCAATTAGCTTACAAGCAATAGTAAGCAGAAATTTGAAAATAAAACTGCGACGATTTGAAAATACCAGTGTTGATTCTGCTTATGTAGTTGGTTGGCAATTGACTAAACCCAAACCGACGACTCAGATCATTCGTCCTCTCCCTTTCCAAAAAAGTTGACCAACATTCTATCCCAAGGTACGTAACAGACATATGCGACTCTAACATACTGCCCTGAAGATGTCTCAATGAGCGAATGATCTCAGCTGAATAAAATGGTCTAGTAAAAAGAATTGGCCAAGTACTTTTCTCATTGAAGTCTATAGCTGAATCAAACATTTCAATTTTAATCAATACCACAATACTTAATAATTTGGTAACGATCGAATAAGGATTGAGTCGTGAGTTTATTAAGGAGCGCACACCACTCAACTCGACCCCAACATTCGCATCACTCATATTGGTGTGGTTTACTCAAAGAGCTGGTACGAAATCCGCTGCAGAGTATTAGAAGCACCTGAATCCCACAAGCATTAGCATGTGAGGCTTGAGGGCGTCGGAATTGGGATGAAACCCAAGCGTCAGATAGGTCTCCTTCGCGTTACCCTAGACGTCGTCGTAAGAAGCTTCATTCCATCTCGCAGCTAGAGAGTTCTGCCGGATTAACCCCTTACGAGGCCCTTGATGAAATTTACTAGGGTTTGCGTGGGCTTCGAAGCGTCCCAGCTACTATAATATTCATCCATGAATGAGCCGTAATATGATGCGAGGTTTAATTTGGGCGACCGGATTCATCCGCCGTCGCATCCTATAGGCAAATTATCATTTTCATTGGCACGACAGTTTTTGCAGTTGTCAAAAGGTGTGTTTTATTCAATACTTAACAAATAATAATAGCTAACTCTACGAAATCCTCATATTCAGAAGCACTTTGTCTCATTAGACTGTATTTTGATTTTTCGGAAGAATATTGGGTTTCCGAAATCAAATTCGAATGATGAGGTTTCGGAATCAAAAATACCATAATAAGTAAGTCCCAGGTGTCCGTATGAACCATTTCATTAGGAAGAATTTCGCCCTCTATACAGGTTGATGGTTAGAATTCATGTACAAAACGCATTGAATTATAGAGCAAGGGTTGATTATTTCTCGACTTCAAATACTATTATTTTTTATTAGACCAGGTGCAAAGAGAATCATTCGACATGCTAAAACTAGAACAATAAATATCGCATCAAGTATTATATCGTAAGTGGAAGTGGAAGAGGAGTTCAAACCTGATCTGCTGTGTTAGTACCATCCAAAAGTAGAAGTTGGTGAAAATATGACTAGAAAAAAGGCAGGTGGTGACTGACAAGAAGACCGGGTGAGAAAACTTAAGAAGGACAAGAGCCCAACTTGATAAGATCACGATATGATTTTTATTATTGGCAATAAACAAGTTCTCCCATTATTCTATCTGTTAGAATCATGAAATTATTAAGAGAAATAAACGTGGACCATTCCCTTTAATCTGGAAGTCATAGATTATTTGAGAGCATGGTGTAGCCTGCCTACGAATACCAAATTGAAATGGTGGTCTATAACGGAGCCTTAATCTATTCAGATGCGCTCGCTTCCCCACGCGTAGCCACTAATACGAAAATTGCTTTTAATGAGATGCTCCGGTTATTAGCGATCGGTGTCAGTTCCTCGCCCTCGGGTGGCGATAACATGGAACATCCATTAGCATTATGGCAACTAGAGATGGCCATAGGAGGAGTGCGGATGGGCTCAAGTGAACAGAGCGAAATTACATCGTGTAGCATACAAGCGTTCGGATGATCTGAGCAGCGTTACCAGATCAGTTCTCACGATCTCCCCAGCTTTGAGGCCAAATTGGGTCAAATGCAAGACGCGACCTTCTAATCGACATGCAATGTATTATTTTGCGTTGCACTTCAAGGAATGTGACGATGTCATAAGCTAAAATAAAACCCATACTAGGTATATTTAGATCTCCATTTTAACGCTCAATTGTTTCAATTCCAGAGATGCTGTTCAACAAGCTAAGATGGTATTAAAGCCCGTTAGATAATATCACAATAATTTATAGTTCGATCAATAACGTGACCATTTATGAATTTATCGTTGGCTTGAAAACACATGAAAGGGCGAGAAGACGAAAAGATTTCATTCGGACTGTAAAAAATAATTCCTACACTAACATACCTCAATGTAAATTGAATCACATTCCAGAAAATGGAACAGTTGTCACAACAGAATTGGAAGTTCATATCCGGTAAATAACGGGCATGAGGGAAATATGGATTCCGATGATAAAACGACTGATAGGTTTTATGACAAATCCTCATGCACGCCCATCTATCCACATTATGCGATTTCCTCGAGCGAACGCTCTCCAGCTCAACCGAAGAAGAAAAGTTATCCTTTTTGTTCGTTTTTCTCGATGCGACCTCATAAATTTCCGCTTTCTCTCGGATGAAAATGTTCCGAGTTTTCGTTCCGAATTTTATCCTATTTCGTATAGTTTATCCCCTTATTCCCCTGCGTGAAAATGGACTCTTCAAGACAATAAATCACGCTGGCAAAAAAGTAACACATCGGTCGTTGGGTTTTTCCAATTCATTTGAAACCGCGGGTTTTCGGAATTGTTCGTTAATCGTTGAATTGATACTCAAATAGATGAGAAATGATAGAACCGCTTGTTCTATTGGCGGTTAGAAAAAAGGTGAACTTTACAAGTGAATCTGAGTAAGAATTTGTTATCTTTGAATTTTGATTCTTCTGAGTTAAGACTTTTACGTACCTACTTACCAACAAGGTTTGTATTTATTTTTCAGCACCAATTATATAAATTGACTTTTACCACCACTTTCTGATTCAAGTCAGTATCCGAAAATCTATTAAAACTGATAAAAAATATTGCATGTATTTCGAAAACATTGCGAAATGTTAATTAACACCCTGTTAACTACCCTCTTTATTGAGAACAATGTTATTACATCCATCGCAATTGAAGGGAGCGGTCAATGTAAAATTAGAAGTACCCTTATGAAACAGGAAGGAGTGATTAATTTACCACTTGGAAAGTCCCCAGCTTCATAATTCAGAGCAAAATCTAAAGTTAATTAGATAAGTTGTAACTCTTCTTGTTCTCCCATTCAGCACTGTCCTTTAATGACGGGTCGTTCACCACTGGCACAGAAAACGATCTGGCAGGTGAATGAACTTCCTCAAAGTCTGGTGTTATGGAGCGGCGAATGACTCAGCGTAATGAAGATGTTCCTCCTGCCGTGTTATCGCAGCTCTTTCACTCAATCGCGAAGACAGAGTCGATAGGAGGACGAGGAAAATAAACGGTGAGGGGTCGGTGAGAAGAGCAGGCTACCGAAGTTTAATCAAGTATGCGAAGATGGCCTGCTTGGCAAGGTGACTTTCCCGTTTGCCAAAGAGACATGTTTCCCGATAGTGCACTTGATTTTATATTATAATCCTTAAAACTAGTGGATACAGTACAGCGTCAAAGATTTCGTCGTCGAATAGTGCAGTAGAAAAACATGTCTTGGACTAGCTTTGTTGACAAATTTATTACTGTTTCCTGGCGCTACTTATCGTACAACGATTTGAAAAAAAAAATCATGCCAAGGATTTTCATATTACTCCTATTGTAAAGTCATAAAGAGGCTTGTAAAATTTTCATTCATGAGCCGAGAAACGGACTATGAAAGTTGATTGACCTATCAGCCGCAGTAAGCTACGACTACTTAGTTGATTAGAAAGCACTTTGTTAGAGAGGAAAAAATAATTTGAGTAATAATTTGAGTATAATTTGAGAAAAAAATATAATTTTCTTATCGAATTCGGGGGGCTTTTGAATATGTTAACCGTGCATCTCGCTTGGAACTAAACCACCTACTATCTGTAATGCAATTGGGCCAACTTTCACTCGTGCGGGTCACGTGGTTCGTTGAAAAATGACGTCAAAGTAAGCTCTCAAAAAATACGATTTCTTCGTCTTAACAATTATTATCTGCTTATTTTACGAAGTTGACTCAACATGTATTGAACTAACGTAGGAAATAAAGATGAAACAGACGGATGACCGAAACGGCGGGAGCCGACGGTTAGGCTTTCGCAGCGGTAGGCGGCCTTCTGAAATATGAACGCAATCATACACAGGACTCCTATAGGACGAGTCTCCACCTCTTCGTCATTTCTTGAAAAAAATATGGGAAGGCTCGCGTATCTCTTTATTCCGGAGGAAAGGAAAAATGGGACGTCACCGACGGCGGTGGTTGCCCGGAGAAAGAGGCTTTTGTGTAGCTTCTCTTCTACGAAAGAAAGCCTTGAACCTTCGGTAGAATAAAGACAGGAAGTCGCCTTGGGAAAGATTACAAAATCCGGCAATACAGTGGTTGAGGTTGAGAAATCGGGTTGTGCCCTATAATGAACCACGTGGAGGCATACTCAATACGCAGTGGTATAACATTTATATTGACCGACGATACTGCAACCGTGGTACACCAAAAGTTCGAAAAATTTTCGAAAGTTATGAAGTAGTTTTGTAAAACCAAATCAAAAAACGGATCGAATTTTAGATTCCCCTTTTTTCGCCAGCTTTTTCAGTACATAATTTGGCGCAGCGCTTACCTCCAAAACGCGCCCAGTCATCGCAGACCCTTTTTATACAATCCGCTGCACCGAAATCACTGGAGTGTATTTTGGAGTTTCTGTTCGTTCAGGGAGAGAATCTCAGTTCGGGAAATTCAACTGAGTTATTTCAAAGTGTTTCACTCCACTTCTGTCTAGCAGGAAAAGGCTTTCATGCGATTTTCGCTTCAGCCACTTGACGAGAACTATGTTGAGCATTTGCCGCTTTCCCTTTTCCGTTCGGGTTGATTTAAATTCGATGGAAACTTGCGGAAACGTTTAACTGGAATTCCCTAAACCGGACCAACCAAAAGGGATGGTTGGAAAGGAATTGAAGTGAAAAATTAACGTTTAATTGAAACACTAATAATTTAAATTATAAAATGAAATTAAATTTTTGGCACTCGAACGAATTATGACCTCATTATTTGGAAGGTAGGTAAGCATTAATTTTTTTTACAGAAAAAACTTTATCGTAGGCCCACACCATATCAGAGTTAGTGCTTAAATAATACGCGTAATGCTTATTCGTAAAATCCTCCATCGTAAGCATTGTTATGCTGGATGTACTAGGGATGAAGGCAAACTTGAGAGCAGTAGACAGAACGCGAAACGTAGAAAAACTAGCCTATTTATAGTCGCAATGGGACCTACATGATATGTGTAACAGCTTCTCCGCTACTTCTCTCACAAAAGATACCCAAGGTGGTAATTTATTTTGCCACATTTTACCGATAGCACAACTTTCAGCCTGGTTAATTTCCTTCCTAGCTCCCTACCTAATTTGAGAAACCATTATTATTCATCGCTATATTCATAATTAATGCAAAACATTGTTACATTTATATTTATAGTAAATATGTAATCCCAAATGAAATCAACTTGATTAGCACTGCTGAGGGATTGTTTTGCAAAAATATGACTCAACAGCTTCTGTTCTCTTCTGTTCTAATTGGTTTCTGGCCATCGAATGGTGGTGAACATTCCGATCATCCGCGTCAATTTCTTCGTGATGACTCCGCGTCAATCCGAAAATATAATACGTTTTTAATATCGAGGTTGTTAAGGGTAGAAACGTTTTAAATGCATTTTTAGTATTTATTTAAAATTAATTAGCAGCATTAATAACATCTTGTCAATGAAACCAATACGTTAATGATTGATATTTCTTTCTCACGATAATCTAGCAAGTTTACCAGGAAACCATTTAATTTCAACTGTTTGAATCAATAAAAAGTTTCATTAAATCATGAAATGAAAACAATTAAATTATGATTCGATGCATTCAATATTCAAGTATTTTTTTGTGTTCGTTAACATCAGTTATGTTGTTGGTGCAAATTTAAATCCCATTAATATAAATCTCTGATTTCAGATGGGGAAAAGTTGTTTACACCATCGGACCGTGTAAGTATATTTATGTCTTACTGTGGCTACTGTTGTAAACAGTTGGCAACTGAAGCCGATATAATCCTATTTTCGATCAAACTTCCTTCTTCTCGTACTGTGTAGCAGAGACAATAGAAGAAAAATAGGCTTTTTCACAGAAAAGAGAGCAAACGACGGTGGAACTGGTGGTAGAGGTCGGTTTATTGTTTCCAATGTCCTGTCAAAGCTGCCGTTTCCGTTAAGGGAAAGACTGTAAACAGCTTTTCCGGCTGAGAGCAAAAACCAGAAACACAAGAGCGATTCCAAGTAACCAGTGGCAGATTCCGAAGCTGAACTCACCATAATATATAGCCGCTGCTGACAGAACTGATACAGTGAAGTTGATGATAATATAATATAAAGTATGAAAAATGATAATTATCATGCATATTATGCACTTGCTGAGTAGACATGAAGATACTTCGCGTCGACTGTAATTGACATGTAATTGATTTCGGTACCTACAACTATTAGGTTGAGGACACGCATGCCATCTAGCGGTTGGTATGCGAATAACCCCTGCGAGTATGATTGTCGAAGCGCCACTAATAGTTAGGTAAGATTATTGTATCGCGCAGACGTAAGATTATTGTATTATGTTTGATGATTATTCACAATTTACGTTTTAATTGCGCCCGTTTATTTAATCCCCACACTTATTTGGCAGTGCTATGCTACCTAGGTATTGGTGAGTTTTAGTGCATTTCGCGTTTTAATGACTTAAATGTAGGAGTTCTGGTTACTTTGTAAAATCACATTACGTCCCTAATTGTCACCACAATCCGCCATCCACTAGGCGGCAACCATAAGAAACCTATGATTAAAATAAATCAACCAAAACCCCCAAGTTTTCAAATAACGTGAACTGCACTAAAACTCTCCATTGACTGAATTCGAATAAAACGTACATTTTTGATTGGTAAAATAACCGCTTTCATCTTGTGAAAACATTTCCATGTATCGTGAAAGAAATAATAAGTAAACGGTTTGGCTGGTGATTCGACGCCGTTCGGGATTAATATTCCTCTTTTCCATTCGTTGTTGAAAGCGTGGAAAATAATATTGCCGTGAATCATTGCCACCAAACCGGACATTCAACCAAAACGTTATTTCCTGTAGCCGAAGCATTGTTGGGAGTCAATCGGACAAACCTGATACCTCTCCCAGGGACCGAGGAAATGAACGTGAATAAGCTATAAAAGTTGGACTCCGTATAATTCAACTCCGGGAGGTCGAACGGTAATTTCAGTTGTATTCATTTCGGTTTTATAAAATGCGGTGAACGTTTTCAGCATGTTTTACACTAGAAATTATGACTGTGGATGAACGAAGGTGGGAGACAAATGTACTAAAACAAATAATGTTCATAACATACTCTCATGAATGCATTCAAGCCATATCTAACGTCAAATCAACTTTAAAAAATTCAAATACAATTGAAACTTTTTTTAACTACCTATTAAATTGCTTTTACGATTTATGATTCAAAACATGAAAAACGGCCTAAACCGATTTTGGTTTACCGTTCCCCTACGTTTTTTTTTTAAAGTTTCCTCCCGATGTTTCTTCAAAACCATCATGATTACATTATTGACAACATTTGCGAATTCTAAATTAGCCATGTTAAGATTCCCAAACTGGAGTATTACGGTGCGCAGTAGTACCTAATAAAGTGAATGCCTACTCAGTCGTCTTCTTTTTTATTTTCTTCTTTCCCTCTGCTAGATTCGTTTTCTTTTGCTGCTGAAGGCTTTTTGGTGAGGGGTTATAAATAAACGAGCAAACTGTGGGGTATTACTTCTAGAGCTCCCTGCCACTGATATCTTCAGGCCTACCTTTACCTTACACGACCCCTGTCCCAAACTACGAGCCCGTTTCCCCTCTTCAAAAGCTTACTACATCCTCTCTTGTAATTGCCGTTGCTTTATCGGGCGTGCTTTGTAAATAGGCCTATAAAAACTCCTTTCCCCTTCACAATCCACGAGCATCAACCCTGAGGCCGTCAATTTCATCAAAATAACCGTCATCCCGTCTCATATTTTCGTTTGTTTAGACCAAGTTTGCTCCGTCTACATCCCCCTTCGTGAAAGAGACGTCTAAGGAAATACTTCGGGTCATTGTTCAAAAAGCAAGCGTAGCCTTTAGAAAATAAAATTAAGCTGCTTAGTTTTCATTTGCCCTCAAAGGAGTTTTACAAGCTTTTGATATTTTCACGTTCAAACAAAACTTCGATGGAGAAACTAAGATCTCAACCAGCCTGTATAATTACATTCAGGCGTTCCCAATAATTTGCTTTGGTCATCGCAATAATTGTATACAGTCCCAGCCCCACTCGAGTTTTTCAGTAGGTACTGTTGAAAATTACTTCATATGAATCGTGACAGCAATACTAACGAAATAGGGTTCTCTCATTCTCTGCGTCTGATGTTTTTATTGTGTTATGAAATTCCTCCTGACATTCTTTCTTTCCAACACATTCAGAGATACTGAGAATACCCTTCAGCTTATTAAGTTCATAGCTTAAAAGCCTAAAAAGGGTCAACAATTTGACGTTGCCTTAATCTCACACGCTCATTCGCTCTTCTAGTGGCGCCTTTCGTCCCTATCATAATATTTTCTTTTCTCCCCTAGCAGTCTCCCATCTACAGCACAGTACCGTGATTGCAATAACAATATATCTTTTTTAATTAACTCCTCAGTCCCAGGGCTTAGCTCTGTAGGACTCTCGGCTTTTCTGAGTTTGAACTCGGGCCAGATCTGATAATTATTGTTCGGAAGAGACAGCATCCGAGGGGGATTTTTTGCTCTGGGCAAAGTGGGCTGATGCCACCGTTGAGGGAACCGTTGGATTACTATTCCAACTTACTATACGAGATAGATAAATCTACTGCCGACTCTCTGCATGTCCACATGCTGACGACACCCAGTAGAAGTTGGTAATATAGGTAAAATATTCATTTTCACCGAAAATCTTAGAGTATCGGAATCTTTCTAATAAATATCGAAGCGTAATAATTTCGATTTTTTTTACTACGCGGTCGAGGAACTCAAGTCAACGCACTTCATTTGCATAGGAGAAAGTGTGTTTAGTCGTGTTTAAAAAATTTATTATTAATATACTTACTTATTCATTGTATCGCGTAAAGTACCTAATTATTTTTTAATAGACTGACTAGAACTTTGTTTATGGTATTTTATTTCATTTATTGTGTTCATTAGAATTTTATTTATTGTTTTTAATTTATTTATTGTATTGCGTAAATTGATTATTTTTTTAATAGGTTGACGAGAAGTTCGGGTTTCACATTTCACCCTAGCATTGGATGAACGACTATTAGCAACAAACTGTTCTCCGATGATGGTACCAACATAAAAGAATTAAAATCAGATATATATAATAATATTTGAATACTTTAAATGTAAAATCACCGATAGTTCGGTTGATTGATAGAGATGAGTCATCAGTTCGATAATAGGGAAAACTTTTTCATATTCAAATATTCAAGATGAGTTTGATGTTTTTTATGACATTTTATGAGTACCAAGTACAATTAAAAACTATTCAATGTTTACGAGAGCTTACTATTGTTTAATTTTGTTTACTGCGTGTACTATCTTGGTTCTGGTAACGCAAAAACGACCTCCTAATCAGTTTTCCCCTTCAGATTAAAGATTAAAGGGCAGTGAGCGAAATTTCCTCTTACTCGCTTTACTCCAAAACCATATTTTGTGAGTCGACTGAGTACAGTTCCTTAGGTTTTCAAACAGATGAGAAAATATCTATATATTTATAATGAACACGGATCACATTTGGATGAGAACTTTCTGGACTTTGAAAGGACCGTGGAGGTTGTAAACGTTCGTTTTCGGAGTGAAGCCTTTCTCGGCCTCCTCTTCAGAAAACCCTTTCCGGAGCGGCCATTTATATTGTTAACAAAGATTTGTAAGTCTCCAAAAGAGGGACCATTAACCTAGATTCCTCTCCAAATGTTCTTGCGGCCTAGTATCTTGTCAGCCATTCTGTCGAACATGACAAGCTTCAGTCGGAGCAGATTAAGGCACCCAATGAATTGGCTGTTAAAATAAATTATTTATAAATCGTAGATTCAAAGCTTGCACTCTTTACCTCGTTAGAAGATCAATTATACTCTTGAGTTGTTTTAGACGGCGGACGTACCTACCACGTCAACGTGAATTAAACGGTTTGAAATCAACCTTTATTTATAGAAAATTGGTGAGCAATAATGCAACAATGACTCGACACACTTTTAAGGCAGACGCAAGAACGTAAGCTGGCAAGATGGCCAGAATGGCGATGACTCTTCAAGAACATGGGCAGCGCCATGACAGTGATGGTCAGAAAGAAAATTTCCGTCGAACTAATTGCAATAACTCTTGTGGATGTTCACTAATAAATCTCAACATAACTATCAATGATTATTATTCATAAATAGTTCTTCAACTCCTTGACTAGTCCTTGACGCGTGGTAGCCAATCTCATAACTAACGTCTACCGGTTCTCTCGTTATTTTCAAGATGGACCACCGCCTTAAATCAAACCACTATCTTGAAATTTGAGTGCGAGTAGCCTCACGATTCCTTGACAAAAGTGTATAACAATCCAAGATGATTTCTAAATACGTTAAATGCTCAATATAGAAAGAACAAGATGATAATATCCACAAATGATTACAGAATCGCTAAAGCTATGAAAAATGAGCGTGTTTAAACGGTTTATAGCCACGTTATTACACGCATATCAATATAGCGATGTTGTTGTTCGTGTTTTCCATACTTTTTTCTACGGCCGACGTGCCCAATAGAAAACAGCGTTCTGGAGCTAGAATATTTTATGGAGTCTTTTTTCGCCAATTCTCTTTCCTCGGTCGCGTTTGCCTTCGATACTTACAGGCAAACGCAGTCCCCCTCTTTTGCACGCTGTGTTCACTTAAATAGAACTTTTTCCTCTTGGGAGCCGTTATTTTCGCGTCGAACAGAAAAGCAAAAGAGGACGAGTATCAAGTACAAATAAGCGATGACTCATGAAATATTTCCATGCACGCTTTTATGCACTGGTGTTTTCTATCTAGAGTTCGCAAATTGGCTTTTATCGTCAACAAAAGTCGCAACCCAATTGCGTCCTATTGTCACGAATGGGTGACAATTGCAGGTTTCCGTTTACGAAGGCGAGAACGGCTGTTATGGTTGGTATGAAAGCAATGTTAGCAAAAGCTAACAAGTATAACAGCCATTTGGCGAACAGCAAACAGAAAATATACATGATAAAACGGGTTCTTTTCTTCTTTTATCAGCAAAAGACATAGTCAGATGCATTATAAACTGTGTTTACGAAAATAATACAAAATTAAAAAATACGAAAGAAATATTAGTTTCGGCTTGAATAAGTTGTACATAGGGGTTCACCTAAATCTTGAACGCAAATCCTTTAGACGTACATGGACGAGCGAGCCCTTCGATGTACCGATTATTATAGAACTGAGCAGGACCTTAACTCTTATCTAAGCAGCTAATAAGCAAGTTGAGGGTGAAGATTCAATGTACAGTGAATCTTACATAATATATAATGCATTTTCTCCTGATGTTCGATTTTCATACATTGAGGTGCTATAATTTATTTCGATGAGTCAATTAGTTCAGTATGGAGACCATCAGCTCACCTATTTATAGGAGTCAAATTTGGAAACTAGTAGCCGGAAATGAGGAGTATTATTTTTATTTCACTAAACTTCTGTTGTGTTAAGTACATGGCGGAAACATTAAGCAAAGTGTGAAAACAAGTTGATTCAACAATAGAATTTGAATTCAATTCGGGACCTTCATAAATCGATTATTCCGCTTCAGGAACTTGGAATACTTTACTGTCATTTTTATCGAATGAAACGTTTATCTCGAGACATAACGGAGGTTTTTAACTCAAGGTAAACGTCGGAATACTCGCAAACCCTGTCGTAAAATACATACGTTCCCATTTAGTACCCAAGGCATAATTATTCATGAGAGGATGATGTCGTACCATAACTTTTGCTCGGCTGTAAACCTTTATTTACGTCCATCTTCACGGTGTTCATTATGGATGGACATCCTTAACGTAGCATACCGGTTAAAACCCACGGGTGCCAATCTTTGGAAGATGGTGCAAAAATCGATCATACATTCAGCAAAGTAGGTATAATAGAAAACTAGGGATGGAAAATCCACTAGAATACCCTGTTTTTTTCCTCCGCATTGTTAGCCCTTGGTTCTAGCTTTAGTTGATAGTTCCTGAAAATTTGAAAACTTTTCATTCCATGAGTGTTTTTATTATCCTTCAGTCAAGTTTGTTTTGGTTTTGGGTAAGAAAGTTCTTTTGTTTCGTCACGGAACCATAAGGTTAGCTGCGGAAACCATCAGCAAATAAAATTGGGGGAATGGTTCGTTTTTATTCTTCTCGCCCCCACTATTGAATAAGGTATACGACGAAGCGACGAATAAGGTTAAATTTAAGATTCTTTCGTTCCTTATACTCATAAATTGTACCCTAAAGGTGAAATATTTCCCAAGTAATCATAAAGAACGATATTATTAATGTCGAACTCAGAAAAGATTAATCTTATTGCGTTACGATGATCAGTCGACCCTCGTTAGGGCGTAAGATAGCCATTTGTCACTGAATAATACCATTACAGAGAATGTCCTATAATAGTATAGCGTCTTATCAGGTTGCCACTAAGAAGCAACTGCGGAATATCCATCTAGCACTGTAATTTCTCTTCCAGCAGAACGGCCTTGACCCGTTTTAATCGTGTAGCTTCTGAAAAGAGAAGAAAACGAAGCGAAAAGGGAACTCTAATTTAAAAAGTGATCTGAAATGATGGTGCTTAAGGGGGAACTCGGATTTCAAAAGAAGTTAACAAAAGAATCTTTTTCTCAACCGTCTGAGCTTCTCGGCTTCCCTACTTTTCAACCAACTTCTTTTGTACAATTTTCCTTCAATTGTTTCTGATCGAGAAATTGAAAAATTCGCCGTATCATTTTTTTTTTCGAAGAGTGAGGAAACGGTGCTCAAAGGGTGAATCAGAAAATAACAATTAACATCCAAGGCCTCATGAATAGCGGTACCTTGTTGCAGCGATGAAGTGGTAAATATCTAATTACTAATCTGGTACCTAATTTTATAATGTTACTTTCCAACTATAAGTCCAGTAATTAGCGGTGTAAAATAAATAATAAATTCCTTTTTATCAACGCTTAAGTTCAAACGATGATAAATATATAGGTATAACCTTAAAATTGACTATTTTAATACTTTTGCGAACCTTTCGACATATATCTGGAAGATGAAATTTCACCTTTTCCCATTTCGTGTTAGTTAATTAACTTTGGGGTAATAAGTGAGATTAAACTTTTTCTTCATTCCCGCAACAAGCTATTTCCGTCTCGCTCCTCGTTCGCTGAGCTCACCAAGCAATCGCAAGCTCATTCAAAGCCATTCTCCAGTTTTTTCCACCATCGTGGGAACTCACGGTTTATGGAGTTTCATTAGTTAGTTACTTTTTTATCCTCCATTCCGCGAGAGAGGTACTGATTTAAAGAGTTTTAACAGAGTCCCAGAAGGAAAAATTTTTCACTGATTTTTTCAATTTTTTAGTGGTTTTTTCATAATAGCGAATCTAACTATGACAAACAGTAGGTAGGAATGGCTAGTTGTACAATACTGTATTGCATAAGTGGTAGTATAACTAACACGACTGATGACGAATAATGATGAGCATTATCAAAGGTTATTCCACCCGTAAAGTGCTAGGTATGTGTAGTTCTTTGAAACTCCAGAAAACTCAGCTCTCATGGATAGGATGATGTTTGGTTTTGAACGAACCAATAAATCTATTATATGAGTTAGAAGTGGTCAGACTCAAGTAATCCTGTGAACGTCTGACGATTGCATGGAATGAATATCTACTACGTGGTCGAATAAGTTGCAAAATCAAATCCAGCGCTCACATCTGGAAACTCCATGCAGGGCTTGAATCTTATTACTGTAACCTCAAACGTTCTCTGTCCCACTTCCCTCATTCCGTTTCATCAGCCGTTCCTCTATTGCTGCCTCGACTCGCTTTAACGGAATCAAATTAAAAGAGATTAAAGGTTAACCGCCAAGTGCCTGCGGGAAACAAGTTGGTGAAAGTCTTGGGTGAATCCCTTGTAATCTGAAGCGAGACCTAATTAACGGGCTTACAGTCCTTTTGACCCATTCATGTCTCATTTCAAAACAACGACCAATGTTAACAAAAGCAGTAGGTAACGATCGTTCAGTAAAATACTAGCTATTGTTGCGTTAGGATGGAGAGAAATATGTTCCTTTGGTTTTTTTTATTTTCGTTCTTTTTAACGTTGTGAGAAGTTTAAGTCTCGACCTCGTTTCAGTTGGCTTTTATTTTTGTTGGGCAGTTTGCATTGAAAACGACGGCCCTTCTCCTCAAGTTTTGCCCCCACCAAACTGAAAAATTGTCAAAGAAATCAATCTAGGTTTCTTAATGAAAAGAGTTCAATAATAATTATCCTTTCTGATTCCCAATGCATCAAAAATGCAAGCAACTTTGATATACAAGCTAACAAAGTAGGTAAGCACTGTTTCAGTTCAACGAGGAAATAGTTTGAGAACAACAAACAATTTTCTGTGTGACCGGTGGCACTAAATATGCTCTCCCAAAGCACTCAATCTATTTCCTATTTGAAATTAACATGCTCATTCACACGGAGTTGCACAACATCACATTATTTTCTAAGGTCAAGAAGTGTCGAGGTGAAAAAAACCCGTGAACAACCTAGCAGTTTTGCCCTTTTGAGTTTCAAGGATTTTTAGTCGTCATGTTACTATTCATAGTTACTCATAGATTTCAGTCTGTTGACAGACATGAGAGTTCTACAAATCCCTGAACATAAAAACATTTGTAGTATGAGGCAAGATACATGTGCCAAATGTGAGTTTGGGATTCATAGCCCGAGGATTATTCACGCTTTTTACAGGCCAAAAAAGTACGCCGCTTAATTATGGACTCGAGTCGGTAAAATTGCTGCGGCAAGCGAACCCTTTCCAATTGGCCAGCTTTATCCTTCATAAAGATGAAAGCGATCAAAACGGGGTTCAGAAAACGATTTGGTATCGTTTGGGAATACGAACACGTTGAAAACATCGGAGAACGAGGGAGGCCGTAAATCAAACAGGACCTATCCCCTTCTGTAACTCGAATAACTGCGTATATTTTAGAGCTGCTAGTAGATGGCGAGGCTCTTCCACTCGTACGCCGGCGAATTTGGGATTCAATAGATTCAACCTGAAGTAAAGTTACTCTCTTCAACCGACGATATCTGCGACCGTTAGACGGGCAGAAGTTTGAAGTTAATGGTGCAGATGGTTCGTTTCTTGATTAAAATGAACAAATTCGATTTGAACGGTAACCACTTGAGATAGAAAAGGTTCGTAAGAAAATGTCATTTTGCTGATTGCCAAAATTTTTGATACACTTTTCCTAAATAATAGAATGGTGATACGTTTTTTGATAGGTTGATAGGTGTTTTTCGATCAGGTGACGATGCGTACAAAAATAAATTGGTACATTGTAGAATTTTATTGCATTGCCTGTTTTTTATAAACTTAAACTTGGGAGTTTTAATTACCTACTTTGTTTAGTTAGTTTCTTGTGGTTGCCAAAATGTGGTGAATATTAGAGACATATGTCTTAAAATCGAAACTCCTTCGTTCAAGTTTTAAAATAAAACGCAATGCACTAGAACGCCCTATTTTAATGAACATCAACCTACTCTTGAGCGTACATGGCTCTTCTCGAATTCCCATAATGCTAACTTCCCTGGTTCCGCTCTATTTCACTCGTACTAAAAAGCGATTCATCAGACATCAAGATCGACGATGATCGATGATTGTCGACCGTTTTATTGTTTCTCAGAGATGAAATGAAATCTGCTTTCGATTGACCCGGCCCACAGTTAATTTACGGCAGATTAAAGGCCCGCCCGTTGAGTTACCGGCCCAGGAGAGAATTCCAGATCGGATTTAATATTTCACCATCAATCATCGATCAGGGAGCCGAAGACATCACAGGAGAACTCAATCGTAACCCGGAGTGGTCGGATTGGAGGGAATCCTTTAACGCTGGGTAAAAATACACTGCAGAGTTTTAGCGCGTTTCGTATTTTTGAAAACTCAAACGTACCTGGTAGTTTTCGTAACTTTGTTAAACCCTACTTCTCTTAATAATGTCTCTTAGACATTTCATTTTAATGATATATTAGCCAGGTTTAAATTTAAACCTTTTCTTACATCTCTGTATTGTGGCACCGTTTTTTCACATGTTGTCTTGAGCAATATTTGGTCCCAAACAATTTAACTAATATCTAAGTCCCGTATAGTTGAGGTTATGAAGTGATACCAAAAGTGAAGCCTTTAAAAACGACAGCCATTTCAGCCTGATATTTCAAAATTTGAAAAATTGACCAAGGTTCTGGCTATTGATATCGATTCACATAAGTTGTAATGGATTTATTTATTTACTAAAATCCGCGAAGGTTGCTTCTCTGGTTAGCATTGACTAGAATCTAGGTCATGATATCGAACCTAGTCAACAGTTGAGTGAGTAGGCCAATTTGATGAGAAAGTTTTAGGTAAACAGCTTTGAGCGGATATCAGCTGCTACTGACTCGGCTTTTTCAGAGCTAGCGGTGGCCACACCCCGTATGACGGGCTCTCTAAAAAGTCAGTCGAACGGAAATTTCAAGTTAGGCAGGAAACTAAATTGCCGAGAACTAGAGCGGGGTTAATTCGATTATAACTTGGGGAAATTGACGGAATGGAAAATAAGTAGACAATTAACCGTTAGTGCGGAGTGCGCTTTGAGGGTGTAAATGCAGGGGAATCAGGAAGTTGAAGTGAAGCATGTGTGACGGAGGTTCTTCATTCCCCATTCCACGTGTAAGTTAAGAGAACTAGAGAATGAAATAGCACTAGTGAAGAATGTTCATCAGCCGATGCTGTGCTCTGCGAATAACGCAAATCTTCGTCGTACTTGCGTCAATAGTCAAAAGCTTGGATAAACAAATTGATATCGCTCTGAAAAAGTATGTTCCTACAATTTTTGAGTTATTTAGAAACCGAACGTCGAAAAACGGGTTTTTGCTGAGAGGGCACGAGAGAATATTTCAATGTGGACAAGTCTCAAAAAAGTAGGTGAATATGACGAATTTCAGTAAAATTACGGTTTTCCTTTACAGTTTCCAATTCGCCATTTCTGGTGCTTGGTCTCCTGCAAAATTTTGCGGTGCTCAGGTTGGCCTAGAGAGGAAGGAAAGCAGTGGGAAATCAATATGGAGGGGGTCGAGGGGATCCCGGATCGTATGTAGGGCGAGGCACTGGCCCAGCCACCCCATCACAGCCCTGTGAGACCCCGAATAATCCCGTCATTCCAACACAGCTTACCATGGGCAGATCTTTAGCTCCTTTTCGTCAGTTGAAATCGAATCGCATTTCCTCGATTCAGAAAAAATGTAGTCCCGTTAGTGATTTCTATTTGTCTAAACACAAAAACCGCGGACAACTCGTGACTACAAAGTAGAGCAAACGTCAATCCACTATTAATTGCTGTCATTGACTCAGTATTAGCAATTAATGGAGACCATGAGAATATTCATTGAATGTGATATGAGGTAGCAGTCGAAAATGAAGTGGGCTTGAAAATTTTTATAATTGAATGAAAAATGAAATGAAATATCGTTTATTGTAAGGTATTAAAAAGAAAATTTTAT
The DNA here is from genome assembly GCA_037159825.1 of Tupiocoris notatus. Taxonomy (NCBI): domain Eukaryota; kingdom Metazoa; phylum Arthropoda; class Insecta; order Hemiptera; family Miridae; genus Tupiocoris; species Tupiocoris notatus. The sequence goes on from JASJUZ010000176.1 coordinate 45,794, forward strand.
AATTGTAAAAATTGTAATTGTAATCGTTTTTGTAATTGTAATTGTCTACTTATTTTGTAAAATTGTACCCAATCATAAGACGAGACTGCAAACTCCAATCAATACTTTCTTCCAAGTAGTATTTTCCAGCGCTATCGCAGCCATGAATCATGGTATATATATCTATAAATACCTAGCTTCGTTATGCCAATCATTTCCTATGTAACGAGGTGTTTTTGGGGTATTAATTTAGTTTCAATATCAGTAGGGTAGTACACACTTTTCTTCAAGTCCGATCGAGGACGTTATTCATCGTTTACTCGAGGTATAAAAAGAGACCAGGTTATGTCTTTTGATGTGCATGTACTGTGTGTCTAACTCTCTCAAATAATTCTGCTGGTCTCTTAAATCTTAATTCGCCTTCCAAAAGACTAAAGCAGTAGTTACGCTCGTCATTTTACTGCAGAGAGAATAATTGCTTACTCTCTAGATGTAAACGCGTGGTTACGACTGTTGAATTTTTTATTGTCAGGGAACTTTGTTGATGGCTAGATTCCCCCAGCTTTACATTTTCCTTTAGTCAAAGCTCAGGTAGGACAGAACGTGCTTGAAATTACAAGGAGACAACAATTTAACAATCACGTTCTCTAAAATCCCTCAAGAATTGACGCGACTCGACGAGGTCACCTTTCCAGACCCTAAGACCACTGGGGTGATCTAGGGTCTGGGGTCAACGTGCTATTGAAAGCCAGAATAAATTGGATCATATTTTCTGCATTTTGTGATTATCAAGATAATTGCACGATAGACTACAGGTTTCTTGGCAAGAACTAGGTAAACATATAGCAAAGATAAACCAGAGCAAGTATTTTTGAAAGATAGAAAGAATGCAATTTTCATTATCCTATATCGTTCTCATCAATCCGATTGTGAACGAATCCTAACCGACTCGAAGGCACGAGAACCTCGCTGGAAACGGCAATTTTGTGATGTTGAAATATTATTAGGTTGCATCGTGAGGAGTTGTGCGAAAAATAGCGCTCGCACCAAAGGAAGAGGCTTTTCAGTATAGAATTCTCCATCACTGACTCGTTCAGCTTTGCCATTTTCTTGCTTTCGCTTGTTCTGCCCTGCCGCTAATTCAATAACACTCTCTATTGACACGGAACTCGTCCTCGCTCGCGTCACGACCAACCTCGCACCAGAATGTCTTTTCCATTTCTCGTGGAAAAGCTGTAACAATAACACACAAATCGACGAAAGCTTGTTTACCATGGGCTGATATGTACGCCTCCAGGCTGTACAACCGTGGTTATAAATAGCAGAAACATCTTTCAGTAAACATTTTTCGACCACGTTTTACAATACAGCATTAACATGGTTAACTTTTTTGTGGGCTGTTGAAGTGAATGTCTTCCCCGGTCCGACTTTGCTCTTGAGAGAAGTTCTAAGGTTGATACGATCCGGAAGTAAATTTCATCCCAAATTCAGGTTTACTTCTTAGATTAAATTACGATAATAACAAGCTACATATTTATATCCAGATTCTACAAAGGATCTCAATTTAATGGCGAACGACAAAAATCCATGGATTGGCCATTTTATGAAAGCAGTACTATGTGCTCAGGTTGATTAAACCTCAACTCAATCTGCCAATCCGTTGTTCGATTAAAAAAGAATTGATAAATATAATAAAAACTTGTTTATTATATGTGAAAAAGCAGTTCCATGAGCAATGAACCATTGAAACCATAGTGATCCATAGTTATGAATAGCCTCGTGGTCATGTGTCAAATAGAACATTGCTCATGGGTGATCGAATTATGGCGCATCAACAAAAGCAATACCTATACTAGAAGATCGATAAATTCTAGAGCCCAGTGTGGGCGAAAGCGTTCGAGAAAATAAAAGGACGTCGTTGTTTTCTATATTCACGGCAAGATCTAATATTTATTCAAAAAAAAAAAAAATTAAAACAATATATTTATATATATCTTCAATTACAAGATATCTGTAACAAATGGCAAACAGCAATATTGATGTAATTACTTTTTCAAAATGATTAGTACCTACTAGTATTTCTATTCTACTAATACTATCGGCTTTTCAAGTAGAAGAGATTTCTACAGTATCCGATGTACTAACAAAGGAACTGATTATCATTTGATTACATTTCGGTTCGATTTGCGTTCATTGGTGGAAGTATGACAAAAGCTCGGGCCGACACATACACAGCCAGTGATGAGGAAACTATTCGTCAGGAAAGGATGGATATAAATGGACAAAGAGGGATAACCGTTGGGCGAAGCTAAGCCGAAGTGGGGCGTTTTGTGAAAATTAAAATGAGAAAATGATAGGATGATTTATCATTGTGCCCTTGCGGACTGGCGCTAGAATGCTTCAACGTAGACCGTCCCAGCGGTGAAACGTTGGTGGTAGGAAGGTTTGAAACGTATCACAAAAGCAACGCGTTGGGACAGACGCAGGAAATGGGAGAAAATGAATCACAAAAGAGGCAGCCCAAGCTCTGACAGTGTGCTCCCTTCTGTACTTGGACTACAGCGAGAATAGTTTTACCGTGCCACGACCGAAGCCTATCGTTGTTTGACATTCCTGCACTCAATTCACTTTGAAAGGCATAAAAATGTTACTTTTTTTTTTCTTTTATAAAGAATGTTGGGAGAAAGTGGTTTAAATGATTGAAATACCTAATAAGAAATGCCTTTCTAACTTGAAGGCTTTAATTAGCAAAACGGGAGCACGAATGAAGATAGATTTAGAAATAGAAAATTGTTAATAATAGGAAACTGTAGTTACTAAGATGCCACGTAACTATGTCCTTGAAACACCTGGCTGTAATGAAGTTGCAGTTCACCTCAATGATTAACCTCAAAAATTAAAAGATCTCCCTCCCCTTCTGAATTATGCTTTAAGGGAATCGTTCCGACTGATCGATCAAGCTGAAATTGAAAGAAGACGATTTGAGGTATAACCCGCATAATCTTTGAAACTTGGATCAAAATGGAATCAAAATGCAATGCTTTTAACCCCTCACATGTGATATCCCAATAAAATGTGGACTGCGATGTTCTGTAAACTGGAAATTCGGAGAAGCCGAGGAAGAGATAACTGATCCATAACTAGTGGAAGTTTATTATCGAAGTATTGATAGCTGCAATTATTCAAAAATAGAGTAGAACATCTCGAGTTGAAACGCGTAAAACTTGCAAGGTGATCATTATTGTTTTTCTATCTTACTAGGGAATTTATTTCACGGTCGTTGCAAAGAAAACTGTTACCGAGCAGTGAACAGTCGACCTACATTTTCTGTTGTGTTCCATCTCTGGATCCCATCAGCAAACCCATTTGGCAGACATTACCTCTTTTTTTCTGCCGCTTCCTTATTCTGCTCCACCAACCAGTTACTTTTTTCTCCCAGTTATATTGTTAACATTCTAAGAAGATAGCAGAGCCGAAATGGGGAAAGAACATTTTAATCTGTACAGCTAGGCCTCGCTTTACCGCGTTTCTGCTCAACCTGGGAAAGCGATAAAACCCTAACTGAAGATTCGGAACTCTGAAAAGCAGGCGAGGTGGGTCCTTAATTAATAATTTATCGGGCCAACCCCATCTTCTGAATAGAAGCACAAAAAGCGAAGAAAAAAAGAATGCGGGAAAGGAAAGAAGTGAAATTCGATGAAACAAGAAAACGTGAATACAATTTCTAAAAGAAATAAGAAGAGGGAATCTGTAGGCCAACGAACAAGCCGAGAAATACAATCTCTAACCAAACATAAGCCAAATAAAGCTCACGTCCAATGCTTCGTTCCAATTTCATTGTCATACTGGATTTTTCTCATTGACAATCCCCAATTTTTCGACTCCCATTCATCAAGGAGTCTTTCGTCTTTCAGGTAGTAAAACGCTGAAATTGATTTCAATACCTACTTGAATAAATTATTAAGATGCGTTGGCGCCCAATTGAGCTAAGTTTTTCATGCCTAATTTTCTTGAAATAATACTTACCGAGTTCCTGTCCTTCCTTAATATTCATAGTTCTACTGCTTCCGTGGACAAAGCTCTGTACGAATAGCCCTCAAATTGGGTCTCTCTCACTTGCAAAACGACAGAGTCCTGGGCTTTCCGGTTCCAACTCCCATATCTTCTATATTCCCTCTTAATAACACTCATTCCGGAATAGGAACCTGGTTTCTGCCAGTGGAAAGGGCGCATTGAGATGGAGAAGGCTAATAATTCACTACGATCCAATAAGACCGAGCCGAGGAGGATTTTCATTTCGCTCGCGCGACCGAACCGACCCTTGCACCCCTGAGCCTCTCCTTCTTCCTGCTGCAAACGGTCCTTCTCAGATCCAAAACCATCCTAAGTTCCCCATCCAGCCTTCGGAACCAGAACGTCATTATGAATATGAGCTAACGGCTGGGACGAGTCCTAGTAGCCTGAAGCCTTATAAGAGAGTATTCTGAGGGAAGCCAGCTGTAAGAAACGGGAGACGAAATCGCCTCCAGCCATCCAATTCTGTTTTCTAGTGGTGAACATGCGCCTGCCAAGAACGCATATTTATTTGAATCGGAGAGCGTACACACACCTGCAACAGAGCTTACAGAATATCGTAAAGCGCAGATTGCAATCTGGTTTATGATGCTTTTTTCTATTAAGTTGATCGAGATGTGGATACGATATAGAATGACAAATTATGTAGTAAGCTGTATTTTATTTCACGATTTTATTTGTGTACGAGTACATACGTTTCCAGATCAGAGGAACTACGGGAACTTCTGCATAAGTACTGACTAAAAGAAGGGTTGAGGAATATTGTTTAATTCTATACAAAAATGGGAACTATGGCCGTGGTTATTGAGTTGCGGGGAGTATTAGCTGCAAAATTTTAAATATATATCATCTACGTTGTCTTATAATCTTCGTGATTCAATTAGCTTCTGAGCAATATTCAATGTGGGAATCGCATGGGTCGAATCTGGCTTTTACGATCAACAATTAATGAATGTTTGACAGTATTAAATGAATACGAATGACTTGGAGCAATTGCGTTAATGTTAGTGCGATCTCATATTGAAAACGTAATTTGTGAGTTATAAGCTTTAAGATTTGGTTCATAGTGGATTGTAGCAGAAAAAAGCAACCGGGTATTTCGAGTAGAATATACAGCAATGCTACGTCATACTCCATCTGCAGCTGTCTTAATTAATTGGATTCGAACAGCGCACAACTGAGTGAGTTTGCTTGTTTATTCTTTGAAAGGTTTAATCACAATCAAGCTGGGTACTATTATCTCACTTGACTATAATAATATACTGACACGACTGTTTCGTATATACATCAGTAACTTTTTAGTAGGTATACGTTTTCTTTAGTCACATATCAAACTCAATTCCATTTATCTACTGTGCTGTACAATAATTTTAGTTCATCTACAACCACACGACTCATTCAACGAACTTTTTTTTACTGGAAGAGTGAAAGAGTTCGGGCTTTCTCAGCGCAATCTGGAACAATAGTTCACCTCGGCCTCTCCGCTCGTTTCCCCAATTTTAGAGGTCGGTCCCTGACCAACTCATTTGTAATGATGAATTTATACTGAATGTAACCTGGGAATATTGTGGCATAGCACCTTCGGGCGAAACGGATGGACAGAAAATGGAGCACGCGGTTCGTACCTGATGTGGAACAATTTAGAATATAAAAAACGCCGTCTGCCTAGCTAGAAAGAGAAAAGAAGATGAAAAAAGGCGAGACAAGGAAAATGTGAATGAAGAGAACGAGCCAACTACCGAGAAGGAGGTGCAATTGATGGAAAAGAGAAAGCAAGTGCAACGGTTTATCTTGTCAACACGTCAGTCAAACTGGAACGGCTTCTCGGAACAATTCATCAAGCCGCCCTTTCCCAATGCCTCTTACCTTCTCGCCCGTCTGAGCCTATATTTTTACTCCTCGTTGTCTAAATTCGATGCTAGGAAAAAAACGGGGGCGGGAAAAAACGGAAATCGGGAACAGCGACAGCAGGGAAGCTGTGGAACAAGGTGGATCTAGGGCAAACGTGCCAATGGCAGAGGCTGGCTTCAGCCTCATCCGGAAGGGTCAGCCACGTTGAATGTAAATTAACTTCGGCTGTCGAGAGAAGAGCGGAAAAGCAGGTTTTTCAAGCCGAGCCGTTTTTTACGAGCGCGTGATTGCGTGAAAATCGCGGGTAATGGGCGAGTGAGCGTGTGGATTTGGCAGCTCCGCCTGACAGTGGACTTGCAGGAACTGGAAAGCGTTAATAGCGTTTTTACACTCTGTTCACCCCAAAGAAGGAGAGAGTGAAACATTTGATCGATAATCATCTTCCGTACAGCATTTGAAACTTTTCTAAGAGCACTAGGAGGCACGACTTATGCTGAGTGTTTATTAAAAAGCTAAACTAGTTTTTAAAAGCACAAGGAATTTTTAATTCAGCTTGAACTCCAACTAGCACAACAAAGTGATTAACGGAGGAGTCGAAAGTCATTAGTTAGTGCGGATCAACGGCAAAGCTCTTACGGCGAGAAGGAGGAGAAGACTATCCATTCGACTACCAGAAAGTTCGCCATATATCACAAGATGGGAATTGCGCTAACAAGAAGTCCTCGCCTCTCGTGCACGAAGAGGAGGAGAATCAAACTCAGTAGCGAAGGCGTTGAAGTTCACAGCTGGAATTAACTTCATTACAACTTGTGTACACTTGTCATGATGAGAACATAGCGTCTGGCTATTCATTACCGCCTTGAGAACACCGCCTAAAGACCCAAAGGGTGTGCAACGAAAGACTGGAACCGTTGAACTGAACCAGAAGATGGACCTTTGATTCTCTCTCGGATGCTTTAGTTCAGTAAAACATTGCCCTTGAGCCTACCCTCGGGATCTGAGGCCTAAGCCCTCAAGGCAAATGTGAACCCAAGGCATCGCTTTTCCGCCCAAATGGTGCATTCTCGAAATTTAATGATGGCTCGGAGCGAAAATGGCATCCCACCCCATTTGGAAGATGTAACGCGAAGGCCATTTGGGAAGATTTCGGGTTGTTCCCAGGAGCATTTCGAAGCCTACTAGGATCTAAAGCCACCTGAAACTGCCAGTGTCCCTGAAGTTTTGCGGTCAAACGCTTGAGGCGGCTTTTTTGAACCGACCCTGCCCGACAGAAGAGGTTGAATTCATCGGCCTAAACGTAGCAGGGTGTTAGTGTCGCTACTAAACTCACGAGGTGCTCAATTGAGAAGCCTTTAGGGTAGATTTCATCGTTCTTGCTTAGGTTTTTATATCGTACACGCACTTATTTCTTAAGGAGTGGTATACAATCCAAAATACCTCAAAATCTGATTCGAAGCACGTAGAATAGCGAGAAAATATCTGACGTCCACAAAACGGTTTAAACTAAATTTCATCGATTGCTTACTGGTTTAAAAGAAAATGTATGGCCGAATTAAATAGTTCCTAGTCTATATTATTGGAAAATTAAATATAAAACCGAAATTGTTTAGGTGGAATAGCATTCTCCACACTATGTTTCACACACACAAAAAAACACGCATACGCCAAGCCGAATTCGGAAAAATCCAGTACCTACCTACTTAGGTAAAATCCTAATTTTGAGAAAAAAATCGTTTGAAATTTAACGTTACCGAGCCTCTGATGTTGAACAACGGCTTCGAACGGGTCATTAGTTTTCATTTTTGCAAAAGAGAATGAGTTCTTTGTTTGGATGGTACGAAATTCGTCGGAAATATGGTGGTATTAACTTTTACCACAGCGAGGAAAAAAGAACACGTACGAGGCTCGGTAAACGTGGGGAAATCTGTCTAATGCGTAAATTAGAGGCGGTTCACTGGCCAGTATTTTCCCTCTGGTAACATAAAAACATCGTATTTCGCAACCTGTATCGTGTTTCGTACCTGCCCTCGAAGCGCAAGTTCGCTCATTAAAACTGTAGCGAGAGGAATGCCCAGAAGGAAATCGATATCGTTCCACCAACAATGGTGCAAATAAGATATGCAGGGTCGAACGGTTTCAACATGCACATGCGGAGTGGACAGGTTTGAACCGCGAGCAGGTTTGCACCCCCGCCTGTGGGGTCACGACCGCTACCATGTGACCTTTTTAGGCTACCTCAGCCACGAAAACTGCGCCCGCAGCGGCCTCCGCTGTCCTACACACTCAGCTGATTGCAATCGGAACTCTGTTTTGTCGAGAGAAGCAGCAACGACATGAAAAATTTTATATTGAGAGATCCTATTGATTATTGTGCGTATAATTTTGAGAAACGAGGGTGGGAATTTTTTGATAAACGTCGTTTTTTTTCGTTTTTTCTCAAGAGTGGTATAATTTTTTTGTAAAAGAAGATCATTAAGCACAGTATTTTACGTTGAGCTAAGAAAACGACGTGAAGAACTCGCGTTGGGGTGGGTAACTTCAGAATTTCCGCAGTAATAAATTCATTCTTTCTCGATAACTTCCCTCCATCAGGTAAATTTGTCTTCTGGCGCGGAAAATGATCATCATTCACTGGCCAGGCCTTGGAGCAAGATAAAAATAGTGTCCGGAGAGATTGTTAATTTCACGCTTATATTCTTGTAGAAGTTATGGCCTTGCGAACTCGACAAGAACGCCGAAGAGAAGGTATAAAATGATGATGGGATTCATTTTCATTTTTCCTCGTCAAGTCCGAAAATACCATACTTGGACCACTCGAACAACTTGAAGAGCACAGTTACATTATATCAATTAAAAATGCACGATTCTGGAATTTTTAAAATATTTGGCAGTTTTTAATAAAAGTACTCTTTCCGTGTGACTGATAAAAAAAAAAAAAATCTTTTTTGGGTGCATTTTTATAATTTTTCCAACCCAAATTAGGATAAACGTCACTTTGCATGCACGAAACTGTTTTTGATTTCCGAAATAAGTTGCATTCTCCGTAGCGAAATACCTACCTAGTAGAAAATTCTTTCAAATTTGGCGAAAACCCATGCGCTGAAAACGGTTACTTACCTATCAACTTACGGTGATGTTGTCAGATGACTGATTGCTATAATGATTAATTAACTTGAAAGGGTTGTCCAAACCAGAAGACATCGCCTTAATAATAGTCACCTCTTGAATAATTATTTATTGTTTCTATTCACCCTGCATTGCATTAAGAATATTGGAAGATTGGTTTCCAAAAGAACTGTACTCGAAGATAATAATATATCATGTTGTGAAGAGTTCATCGCAATAATTCCTTGGGGAAAAACCCTCGTTCAATTCTGAATGGGTCGTACATAGTGCGTTTGTACAAGACAAACAGCAAAACAAACGTTGGTTTTTCGGCGCACAAGTGAAATTGCAAAAAATGCTCTTAACGTGGAAGTACTGTATGTCAGCCAATCGATAACAAAAAGGGTTATCTGCTTTCCATAACAAACATTTTGAGACCTGCAACGTTAAAAAATCATAATAGAAAAACTTTGAACGGTAATATGCCAAAAGTACCTGCTGTGTATTATTCTAAATCTAGAAACGGCTAATTTTGCACATTCTCTGGATGAGACTTTCCCAAAAATTTCATCGAGTTACTTTCATTTTCAGAGAGATATGGGGATTTATGTCACTTTTTGGGCACAGACACATAGACATACAGACACTTGATCAGGAAGTACTGAGTAGAATTAATAGTAGATACTATAAACAGTTCTCCCGAATTCACCTCCGTTCGGAATTCGATTTTTCGGACGATTACAAAAACTTCCGTTTACACACTGTTGAACAGTGTTTCGAGCCATGCGTTGATGGAGCGGTTTCTGTTTTCTTATCACACTTACAGAAACTATGCATGAATTATCAATCGTAGGGGTTGGTATTTATCAACCGCTGGCAAAATAATGAATAATGGATCAAAATGTTGGCGAAACGTTGAATTCCTGTTTAGTAACCCGAAAAATCAACATGAAAGGCAAGAAATCCCTACTTGTTTTAATCTTTCCAATGAACCCCGACATTTTCAGCTATTTTTGGAGCTGTCAGTTGACTATAAATTCTGAAAGGCGAATGACTCAATTAGGGTCTCAGCGAGTCAATCTATCTTTCATTCAGAGAAGCGATTAATAAAAAACGAAGCTAGCAAGATCGGTGCGAGAAAGAGGAGAGTTTCAACCGTTAACGCATTTCCACACGAATATTGGAGACCCTAGTTCAAAAGAAACGGGACGCTTTTTGCTGCTAGAAGACCGAGTAGGTTAAAGGGACCTAACACTCGAGTTGCCAATTACCCTCAAGTTGTCATTAGAGTGGTAGAAGTAGAATGCCAACATCGAGCCCTGAAACCACTTGCACCGTTCTGTTCGCACTCTCACGCGCATCGTTATACTCAGTCTCTTCCTATTGTTCTCATCGTTCTCTCACGCGAACAAGAATTGACGGGATTCTTTCTCAATCACACTTCCTTTTGCAGTTTCGGTCTTCTCACGGTTGAGCATAATATTCTTTACGATCAAGCGTTGATGGGACAATGGAGTATTGTGAACAGCGATCATGGCTGCTAAGGGTCACTTGAAGCGTTAGAAGTTCATACTTTAAAACTCGCGGGTCCCATTAAATGTGAAATATTCATCCGTGTTCACAGAATAACGTGAAAAAAAAAATCAAATCTTTTCAAACCTTGATTGGAATACGAAAATTGTCGAAAGTCTTCACTTTTTGTAGATATTGTGGAAATAATCTCGTTCATGGAGAGCGCTCGAAAAAAACGTATCGATTGGACGTTGCCTCACTCTCGGTTTTGAACCGACGACGGATTCAATATAATTTACAATATTTGGAAATTCCAACAATAGTCTCTGCTTCAATTTTCGAATGGCGATCTTTTTTCTGTTCCAATTTTAAGCTTTGCTGTTAAAAAACGGGAACTATACTTCCTGGCAGATGAAAGTTGAGATGATTTAAAGAAGCATCTCGAATTCTCCACCTAGTACGAATAAGCTGTCATTGAATTTGAGCCATTTCACAAACTCATTTTTTCCAACAGCTTTATTGAATTCATTTCGATTTCAGTCAGATTTCAACGTCGGAAAAATACGCAATGAGTCAGGTGGAAATTAATAAATTCCAATTTCTCGGGTTGCTTCGACGTCGTTCTTCGTTCTTCGAGGCCCAATATCGGCTCCAATATGTTTTCACTCACAGCGTCAAAGTTGAACTTCTTACAATAACGTGATATTGGACTCTGCCAGCCTAGCCAGGCTAAAAAGAAAGTAAATCAAATTGTTCGCAAGATGATAATATACAATAAGTTTTGCCAAATAATTTTGTGAGTTCATTTCGGGTCCAACTTGATTATTCGCAGAGAAACAGAGGCAAAAAATTGGTTTGTTTGAGATATCATAGTGACTTTTCAGGGCAACTATTCCCGCAAAGGATCCGAAAAGGCAAAATCTTTTGAAGCGTTCATTTTAACACTAATGAACTTTTTGCTAACTGTTGATTTAAATTGAAAAGGATCATTCGTTCCATTACTATCTCACAAATTCATACGATACCATGCAACGTTTATATTGCTAATGTGTAGTACGTTTTCACTGAGCATGAAGCAGTTTAAATCAGTTCGCTCAGACCGAAGAGATTCTAGCGACGATCGAACGAGATAGGGAAGTTCCGCTTCGGGAACTGGCGATAATGGAAGTCGGCTGTACGCCAGGGCGGCCATAATCACAAGATAGGTTGACTGTAGGTCGGGCTGCCTGGCCGTTGAATTGGAACTAGCGATCGGAGTAAGTTACTCGTATGCTGCTATAGCAAGCTCTGCTTACCCACTCCGCTCCTACGGAAAACGGTGGTTAAAGGTATCGTCAAACTCGGTACCCGTTCGTAGGTAGCACATCGGCAATAGGGGCCCCATGGGCGGGGAAATTGAACAGGTGATCGCATATCGAGTGGCTAATGGCAACGATAGCAGTTGGGACCAGCCCTGCACAGTTCTAACAACTTGGCGGTAACTGCTATACGTAGCTTCGGGCACATTTAGTAGAACAGTATCTTCACGCTTGCTCAAGCGACGATGACAGGATTCATTTAGAACAATAATAAGCAAACGAATAACGGAGCAACAGCCGAGGGAATTAGAAACCGACGAAACAGTTCAATAACTTTTCGAAAGCTCTGCTGAAAGTATCAAACATTAAAAAAATTGTTATCTGTTCACCCGTCATACAAATAACGATGTGAAAACAACAGGCCTAAATAATACAACTTAGTGGAGCGCCGAGCATTCGCAGCTAAAACCGTCTCGAAAATACGCACGGTGATCGTAACATTAAAAATTATGACAAATTTTGGATGAAATTTTCTGACCGAAAAAGTATTTAAGTGGGGTGGAATCGTTCGAATATTCATTGCCTCAAAACTGTCGAAACGATGTGTATTTCTTGCGAGCAAAAAAAGCTTAGCCTCGTGTAACAGTATCAGCGAATGTTAGGCGTTTCTGCGAAGAACGTTTAATTAAAAATGGCTCGAAGCTGAGCGATTTTTCCTTTCCTTTTTCAGTTCAGCCCTTTTCTATCCTCACCTGCGAAGGAAAACGAATTCAATCATCGTGAGAGTTGGTCGAAACTGTTTCGTGAAAAAAAGGAAAAAGAAAATGAGCGATGAAGGGAATGAGACGAAGGTAGATTGAAAGAGACGGCTTTGACAAAAAGTTATTCAAGATTGAACGAGTGAGCGGGATTTGAGCCAACTGTTACGTTTTCAATTTCTATATTGACCGTCGCCGCAGCCCTTTCTCACCCGTTGGTCCATTTTCAACGGATGATCGACGCGTTACAGAAATCTCGGTGTTACCAGTGAAAAGGATTTTCACTGCCTCGGGGTCTCACTTAGAAAATTTAATTGAGCTAGGTTCAAGTTTTATTTTGGGAGGATGAAAACAGTAGCCTCGGAAACAAACTTATATTTATGGTTCTTTATTTCCTTTTTTTGTTTTTTTTAATAAATAGGCTAAATAGGTTTGCTGTTACAAATTTCAGTTTTTTCAAACTCGAAATCGAGTAGGAAGATTATGATGTCTTCAGTAATTGTGGAGTTGTGAATGATTTTCGAATCTCCCTTATATGATTAAATGTTAAGGAAGAAATTCATATTTTGGTTTATTATTCAATAATGAACCATTGTAATCGCCCAAGAAAAAAAATTTTCAAACCCCCCTAAAAATTTGATATTATACGTTTCAACATCAATGACCTTGTTTATAACTGGGAACAATAGAGGTCCTAAACGGGATCCCTGATTTTTGCAGCCAGAGATAAGCAGACAGGGTTTCTAAGGAATATCACCTCCACTCAGTTTCCTCTTGTTTAACGACATATTGTGGGTTTTGGCTTTTTCCGCTGTTTAAACCTTTTAAAGTTGTAGAAAAGATAACAAACAATCGAAATAATTCCACGTTCTATGGATGGTGATTGAGAATAAATTTCGTCGATTGAAAATAAATACACCTTCATTCCCGGCAGAGAGCTTTTGCCATGCTGTTTTCGTCAGTTCAATTTGGGATCAAAACCCATCATAATTGTTATATATTATTATTTCTGTATGTGTATCAATTTAGAGAGGCTGTAAAATCAAAATTGAAAAATTTGAACGGTTATATTTCGAATGCGTGGTGTGTTTCCATAAATCGATAAAAGCTAAATTCGCAGATTCCCTGGGAGAACATTTCCTGAAATTTTTTATTGAGTTAATTTAATTTTTCAGGGAAATAGCCTTTAATGTCTTGTTTTGGACACTGAATCGAATGAGGCTATACGGAGTCGATGGCTATAATATTGGTCTAACTTTATTGCAACTTCAGTGTGGCGACTTCGTGATCTCGAAAAATTATTCAAGACTTTCTAAGTAGAGCGATGAAAAAAATTCTATACTCGTTGGAATGCTCGTCAAACTTTCTCTTAAAATGTGTCTTTCGGTGAAAATTAAACTTTTAATTAGATAATTTTGAAAAATTAGGTAAATAAAATTACTATAGTTGCTATGGAGTTTCTCTTTATAATTAGGTACTAATAGTTTATTATAGCTACTAATGTATTGCGACGTGGAAAGGATCACAACTAACACAATCGCATGATCTTCTAAAGAATGAAGATTATTAAGATTGAAGCAAAGAAATAACAAACAATTGTTCGTACTGGGTTGGTGAGGGGGAGAAGAACCAGGCGACATGTTCTCCGATTTTTTATTTACTGGCCGAGTACTTTCGCCCCTTCGGGCATCCTCAGGGCGATGTGGAACCATAGGTTACCACAGCCCTGTGGCTGTGGCTGTGCCAGTACGATGAGAGATGCGACGACTCAACCAAGAAAAACAATTGTTTGAATTAGAAAACGCTCCTGACAATTTGCTGAGCAGTATTAATTTCAATCAGCGCAGCTAATTTGGAAATGTTCAATTTTTTTTTAATAATGGGTTAGTAGGTATGGTGATAAAATTCGCTTTTCGTAATTATGCGCAAAATTAAAGGGAAAAATCAAGAATTGTCAATTGCGTATCCTGATTGGATGTCCATAATAAGAGCATGAAACAAAGTCGGAACACCAATTGAAATTTTGTATAATATAACTACCTTGAAAATTAAACGTTCGTGATTACTTAAGGTTTTGTGCGATTAGGTCCGTTAGCTCTTTGAATCCTCTGAGCTAATGATTATCGAATTGAGTGGAAAGTAAGGCTGTCGCTGCCAGAGCAAAGCAGGTATCTAATCTTTAAATAAATTAGGGCAAGATAATTGATTACTCAGGCAATCCGGGTTTTAAAGAGAAACGTGAGGCAGCACCCGTGGGCGGAAGGGAGAAGGGTTGAAAAAAGGGCGACATTGAGGCCGTTAAGCGGACGTGAGGTCGGCTTCTAACGGCGAATGGAGACTAATTAGGTCCTGTGCTTTTGTGTGAAGCCACTCTAGCAAGAAGATTGAGACTGAAGAAACTCAGGTGAAAGCCAATCTTGCTAGTGCTTCACGGAGCTGTGAAATAATGTAATGTATTGGTCGGTTCATTATCAAAGTACCTACATAACAAATTATTCTCTACTTTATCATCGGTAAAAGTTAGGTTTCTCAATTACCCTCAGCAGAAGATTGCTCTTGAAAGTTCTCATAAGTCGGCTAGTAGCGAAGTATTTATTTGAGTAGGTCATAAGGAACGGAACATCGTTGCTGTACTAGATGGAGCTTTGAATCATATTTCGTTGCCCATCAGTGTTTCGATTAGGGTCGCTGAAGACGTAAAAGTAGTTGAGATGCGGAAGAATACATTATTTATTGGAATACCTCTGAAATTAGCCGGAGTTACGTGGAAATAATCCAAAGGAAAAATACTCCATCATGTGTTTCTTATATAAGTTACGAAGTCCAAAATATGCGTGGGGAAAAAGTAGAAATGATATCACGTTTTCGCCGAAACTTGGCCTCACGTTCTGCATAAGAACGAAATAAATCACAGTTCATGCGAGAGTGAAACTTTTCAAAGTTTGTTCAACTGAGGCCCAACGAACCAAACTTTCGACAGGGCGCCTGGGAATTTCCCGTGTTTCTGTCACGCGTCGCTTAACTCGATGCGACGCCCTCGTAGAGTAATCAAAACAAGAGGAACCATCGTAAGCCGAGCGTTGGTGCCATGGAAGGAAGAATGTCTTCGTAGGAATGTGTACCACAACTTCGAATCTGGCTACCATAACATCAACTGGAGGCTTCCCATTTTGAAGGTTGTTCTAAAGTTTTATTTTCATTGGGTGACGCTAGATTTTTCAACACGAAATAGGACGATACGAAAACATTGTAAGGCTTAATTTCGGCGAAAAGTGAAGCCTTGAATACTCGGTTCTTGATAACCGTACAGTACCGATAACTCAGTCTGATCGCCATTTTCGATGTGGAGCCGAATATTCAAAGCTTTCACTTTGCTACTGTTTCAATCATATATCAAGGCAAACGTTTAGCGATTGAATATTGAACAAAGATTGAACGTTTTAAACGCATAGCTCCGAACTAGAGAAGAACGTTCTTCGCCGACCGAACCATCAATTCTCGCTTCGCTTGGGATTCATTCAACGATGAATTTGTTTTGATAGTGAAAGGAAAGAGACTGGGGGAGGAGAATTTAACTTTGTAATGCCGCGGCTTAAATATAACTGGCGTTAGCGGTAAGACCGTCTCCCAGACCAAAGATGCGAGAGAGAGGAAGCGATTAATGGTCGGTCGGTTGAAAAGGGAAGGAATGATGGATGTCGACTGGGTTGGAGGTTCCTTTATGGGTAAGGTTCACCATGGTAAGGAGGAGATTCGTCGAATGGGAAGACGGGTTCCCTGCCCGTTCCTTCTAGCGTCGAGAGAATAAAGGAACGAGTGGGATGAGAAAAGCTCTAAGGCCTTTTCCTAGGCAATTTACATTAAAAGGGAAGAGGCACAGCTCCAGTGCTAACCCACTCTTCATCTTTCCTTCTCGACCGTTCCATCCGTTGGTCCTTTTAGTTTCCACAACCCGCCAGTTCGTGTTTACTGAAACATCTTCAACGTCTACCACCATTGCCTAGCTTTAATATTCAACCTTCCTTTGTGCCTAGAAGGCAAAGCCTTGAAGTGACGTCAAGTACGAAAAGGATTTCGAAAAAGAGAAAGAATAAAGGGAAGGAGAGAGGAAAAAACAAATGCTGAAAACTGATTGGTTGGTTTGAAAGGTGGAAAGATAAAAGAGATCGGCTCTTTCTAGAATTCATTATCAATATGGAAGTATGGATGGACACAAAGAGGCAGAATAGCTAGCTTCTTTCAAACTCCTCACTCAATCGAGTGGTAATATTTCTGTTGAGATTTTTATTTCGGCATTTCACTTGTCAAAACCTCATCAATCTAGGTTTCAAACTTGATTGTAACATATTGAAGGGCTCATAATATATATCGCTGCAAACAAAGTTAGATAGATACATTTATCTACAACAACCGTGGAGCCATGGTTGTAACAACCGTGGTTGTAGAACGTGAACCATGCGGGCTGTGGACCTCATGGTTCCACGTCACCCTGAAGATGCCCGAATGGGCGAAAGTGCTCGGCCAGCCATTAAAAATCTGGAGAATAAGTCGTCTGGTTTTTCTCCCCTTCACAACCCCTCTACTACAACAAATGCGACGGCAACCAAACGAAGATAAATTTTTATAGACGTACTAACTTGTTTCAAAAAAAAAAACTGTTAGGAAAAGCCGTTTTTTGCTCGGATGTGCTGCAAAAATATAATCGCTGTAAAAACGTGCTGATCACATTTTCAATAATACATTTATGAGTAATAATACTAATTGTTTTTCATGCGTCAGGTACCTACTTTAAATCTTAACAGCAAGAGAGATAAAATCAAATACACCAAGTATTGCTAGATGAGTAGAAATCGAAAAGGTGAACTTAGCAATGTGTCCCTTCACTCTCGCATTTTACAACCCGAACGTATAGTAAACTCTCGACTTTTTGGCTCGGCTTCTCCAAGGGTTGAGAGGAAAACGAATGTCATGCAATAAAAATAACATTCAGAAGAGCAGACTGGCCCATGCGAACATAGGAGTCAATGTAGTAGTGGAAGGGTATAGTGACATCTTGAAGATTTGCCTTGCCGAACCAACATCCCTGCCGGATTTGAAAACGAGTTATACATCCCTGCTACTATCCTCCTTTCCTCTCAGGGTAGATGTTCGGGTACCTCGTTATCCCCTCCGAACTCATTCTACGCTAGAGATTTTGGGAAAATAGTCGTATTTCGTTCGGAAAAAGAAGAGAAAACCGCCCCCCAAAAAGATATTTATACCAATAGACTAGCGGCTGAGAGAGAGAGCCTTTCCGAACTATTACACTAAGTTTTCGTCTCAAAACTCTCTAGCCTCGAACTTACTCGCGGCCTCTGAAAAGGATTCATTTTATTTTATTCTCTTATCTATGGACTTTCTTGTGATTCTTAAAGAAGCACTTTGGAGATTTTCCTTTCAATGGAACCCTCCTCGACCTTTCATGAAAATGAAGGCAGCTATCTTCTCATTCAAAAAATAATGCCCTCTATTTTCATAAGTTTTCGTCTACAAATAGTAGGACGAAAATCCTAAGCTTCAATTAATAATATGTTTTCTAGGGTCTTAGCATTTTTTTGGTTGCAATTACTTCCAAAAGAATTAGGAATTCATAAAAGTGAAACTTTTGAACGAGAATCTCGAGGAAGTTACAGTAGCGAAATATTTTACTGGGATTTGATTTTCCACTATGACCAACTGATAAAATGGTAGCATAACAATATTTAGCCGGGCAATTTAGCGTAGCTATCATCCATCCTGCACGTGATAAAACTTCAATAATTCCTATACTTAATATTCTCGTTTTTATTTACCCCTACGGTGTTTCTCAAAGCCGTATCAAACTTACTCTATTATGGATATTCTGCAATCAGTACTTCTCCACAACCTCTGCATCACTATCTCTTGCTTCGTGATTCAAAATAACTTAAAATGAATGCCAATCATATTTTAATACGAAATAAATATTCTTCCGGTTAAATAAGCACCATTTTGTCCTATATGTCCTTTTGCAAATCTTTGAAACGTCAGTGGTTTCTGCCATCTCCGCAAAATAAGCAGAGTACTCATGAACTAAAAAAAGTTTCGCCACGAAGAAAAAAAAACATAATGCAAGTCTCGACTTTTGAAGTGTGAAAGGCCTGTGGACGAAGTGAAGGTTTTGTCAACACTGATCCCTCACTGGTTAGAAAGTTGACGCTGAAAATGTACCGCTGTCAAGAACAGATATTAGCTTTATTGAGGCACGCAACACGGTCGATAATCGAGAGAAGTTGGATTTTCTAGAACGATTAACCGGTTTTATCCTCACCGTCATTCAGGAGAAAACATACTTTCAGAAGACTCAGCACGTTTTTGTGACTGGTCAATAAGTTTTTACTTATTGGTAAAGTGATGACAGAGAGAGTAACATTTTATAAGTTATTTTGAGTTGAAAAGTACCTTCTCAAGACAAGGAAAAACTTCGGGCACTGAAGAGAACGAGAGTCAACGGAGATAGAAACGTTTCAATGAGACAAACGAAACAACAATGTTGGGAATAGATAGAGAGGGTTTCATGGGGAAAGCAGATGATTCAAAAGGCAAATCGAACGCACAAAGTGGCTCTGGCTCGGTGGTTGATTGAGAAGTTGTTTTGAAAGTTCTTAAAGCTCTTCTTCCTGTTCAGCTTTTCCGGCTGGGAAACGGAAATGACGCTATGGCGAGGCAAACTGGCGAGAAAACCCGAACTCGATCAACTTCCTAAGCTTGGAACCATCTTGGCCCAATAGACTCATCTTAGCCAGGTATTCATCAGGTTTTTCTTTGCGTTCTACCAGCACAACGATCACTTCTCTGCTAAAACATCCAATCTATTATCATCTGCCGCTAATGATACAGATTTATTCCATTATTTATCACTTTATTTCCATCATAGGCATGGGCCGAAACGAACAGTACAGTGATACACACATCGCGATTGTAGAGAGTAACCTCATGGTTCCACGTCGCCCTGAAGATGCCCGAATGGGCGAAAGTGCTCGGCCAGCCATTAAAGATCTGGAGAATAAGTCGCCTGGTTTTTCTCCCCCTCACAAATAAAAATTGTTCCACACAGATTAGTAAATCGGTTCTATAATTCTCATATTCGAGGTAGTTTTCCGTTCCTCGCAAGAAATTTTGAAATTTTAACCTCAATGGCTCTTGGACTACAGAATATCTGAAGATCGTTGACTGCCTCCCGCAAAGGGGAAAAATATCACATATATACGGTCACGGATATTAACAAAACAGGTTCAAAATGTGCACATTTATCCGAGCTAACACCACAGACTTGTGAATATTTATTAGATAAAAACTCAGGTTCCTCACAGAAGCGAACAACTTTCAGAGGCGTAAGAATTTCTGGAAAATAAATTATCTGGCCAGACATCAAGTTTCCACGCGGAAATTTTGTCTCACTCTTGTGTTTCTGACACGCAAATCCTGAGGGATTCATCCGCCGAGAGTTGACGCATGGGGCGTCACGCCCACAGCGGCGCTAATTCTTCCGGCCACTTCCTTCCCTACGTTGAGCTCACAGTTAGGCCTGACCAGTGCGAATATAAAAAAAAAAAGTTCGTTTCACCGACAAAACTGCACACTGGGGATAACCTCGGGGTTTTTTGCCTTTTTTGGCACAATTACAAAAAGCTTGCGGCGGTCCTGTAATGATGCTCACGCTCGGCCAAGCCTGATCGTTGCGGCGTTGACTCGAGCTTGCGTTACAATCAGAAATGGTCGCAATTTGGCCGGTATATTCTCTCCTATTGCGATGATTAAGAGCGGAAACCTGATATTGGTTCGGATGTTCGGAGAAATTTATATCCCACGGGACCTTTTGCCATGATTACTTTTTTCAAGAGTGGAATATGGGAGAGGATAACCTACACTCCAAACAACCCCACATTAATTCTCTCATTCGATTAGTTATGTACATGTTCGTTTAGAATATACACTATTTCATTTAATTTAGTTCTTAGTTTTTCGCTCTAGCTTGGCTACAGTTTGATAACAGTGCTTAATAGAAATTTGATGGGTGCAAGTGATGATTGCTCCATCAGTCGACTATTCCGAGCTAACCCAACTTGTACGCTATACATCCGTACTGGGGTTTGAACTTGTTTTACGTAAATTACTTTTAACTTTTGTGGAAAATAGCAGTTTTACGTTGAGCATTTCTAAATTCAAGGGTCTTAAGATTGGAAAGTACACTTACCTGTATTTGGTATTAAGCTCTTAATATTGAGCAACTCGCTCCTCAGTCATTCATAAATAAGTACTTGGTCGAGAATTGATCCTCGGCACCATTCATGCTAACTCATCTTCATTCGGATTTATACAGGACGTATCAATAGGAAAAGGCCTCAAATACTACATACGCTCTCTCTGTCCTTCAATCCCTTGTCCTCTTATGCTGACGAAAATAAATATGATGATTATGGAGATATGAGCGTAGCCCAGGTAGAACCTCCTAAATAAAATTGACAGAAGAAGAAATGTTGATCATTGAACCGGTTGAAAAGCCCACATCAAGATGTGTGAAACCATCAACCCACTCCAAACCTTGCTATTTCCACAAAATTGACCCTTTCCTGTTTTTCCACTATCAACAGATAGCAGCTGACGGCACATCTGAGAATGTTAACGAATGTGAGAAATTGTAGGATTAGTAACAACAATGAAAGTGTTCAGTTGGGCAAACACCGAAGGGTATAGAGAAACTGAGTACAACTCGCAGTCTTCCTAATCAAATTTGGTCCCTAAAGCCTACGACGGCCAACGGTACGGGGCGGTAATTTTCGGGAGCGAAGGGTTTTAGAATTAACTTCGGATGACGTGGGAGAGCGAAGGACTGAGGAAAGGCTAACGCATTTACTTTACTGGGGAACAGAAACAGGGAAACGGGAGATGCTGAAGCTGAGGAAGTTCTGTGCCTGGCATCATCTGGAATGGGAGCTGTGTGATTGTGATTCGGCACTGAATACGAAGTGGACTCATTTCGACCAACGGGTGAGCCCGAGGGGGCCGAAGCTACCGGGTCGACTGGAGGTGGGGTATTCATCAGTTCAGTTCGTCACCCCTCGATACGGTCCACCCTCGTCCATCCGAGATCTGCCAACGAACCGAACGGACTGCCATCCCTTTTCACCGCCTTCATCAGCTGCTTTTCATTAGTGAGAAAGGCAAGGTCCGAGGTAGCTCATGGGCAAATGAGCTGTATATATATGTGCACGGTCTGCGATTTCTAGAGGGGTCACTCCGCTTTTCCTTTTCACATTTCGTTCCAAGACTTGAATCAATGCGGCCAACTGTCTCCTAATTCCACCCACTCTCACGTTCCACTTAGGATTCTGACGACAAAGAGCGTCTCAGCATCCGTATGATGCATCTGAGATTAGATTACCTCTAGCGGATTTTTCCACGAGAGTGACCGTTCCAAGAAACGCTCTAACTGTTGTATGAACTTTTAATCTCACTAAATAGTAGAGAAGTAATTTTACCACAGAAATTACAAAAAAAAAAAAAAAAAATGTGTTTTTATAGTACAGATTTCGTGGACGAGGGACTGTCATACCAGAAAAGTCAAAGAACCAAGGAGATGAGGGGATGAGAAGTATTTTAGGGTTGAGCTAAAAAATAGGAGACAAAGAATTATTCAGTATCCACCTACGTATATAATTATTTGTTGGATAGATTTGGGTAGAAATCAAACTTTATTCTTCTATCGGTATGGAAACAATTGATGCTGGCAGAAGGACATAAATATTCTAGTTCTGATGATGGATGATTTTTGTTTTTAAAATTTTCTTCCGAAAGCACATGCCACTCGTATAAGCGAATAGTTGACTAAGGCCTAAAAATGAATCCGTATAAGCCGGAGATGGCTTCGGAAGCCGCAGGAATGCCGTATTTTTCATCTGCTTCGCCGTTTTTGACCAATTTTGGTTTATTCAATAATAAACTATTGTAATCGCCCAAGAAAAAAATGTTCAAACCCCCTCAGAATTCGATGTTTTACGTTTCAAGGCATTTAGAATCCGAATATTCAATTCAAAAATTCTTTCAGTACGCCGCCAGCACTTTTCTGCCAAAACTGTAAAAGCTAAATTTCATGACATTTTCACCAAAAATCAATCTTGGCCTGACAATGGTTCAGTACTTTTAACATATCACTCCCTTAATTTTAAGCGTATTTCTAGGTGGTTTCGAAGGGGAGAAAATTCGTTTTTCCAACGTTTTTTTTTTCAGAAAAGGTGTATTTGGTAGGTGGTATTTTTTTGTGGTTAAAGGTGTAATTTCTTTAGATTTTCGAACGTTGAATCGAATGAGACCATTGCAGTGCCACGGCTTTATTGGTTCTTCAGTTATCGTAGTTGTGGTTAAACTCGGGAGTTCTTTCAGCTATAAAAATCGTTCTATAATCGTTGGAATGGTCGTCAAAGACTCTTTTCAGCTGTACTATCAGGCGAAAATGTTAGCTTTTGATTTGAAAATGGGCTTTATGGTGCGAGATACCTCGCTCTATGCGAGTCGCTTTATGTGGCTTGTGACGTCAGCTCATGTTGCCTTCAGGGTATGTAGGTGTATTTATAGTCATTATTGATGATCACATTCTAAATAAAATATCTGAGAAGTCAGTATTTTCTGGCTCAGGCACCAAAAAGGGCGCGAAACTTGAAAGTTTGCAATGTTCATCAGCTACCAAAACAGAAAAACCGCTGACAGTAGTGCGTCAGCATTGAAAAAGTTTTATTAATCAAGACGACGTTAATTATTTGGAAAGAAGCCTCAAGGGTCCGGTTTATTGTACAATTTTCGCCTCCGTCCCATTCTTCCATTTTCCCATTCTCTCATTAAACTTGAGTCTTGTAGACGGAGAGAAATCCCTCATTAAATGGTTCGTTGTAATTATCTTCCGTTTCAATCATTTACACCCAAAGGTACATTTCTGCACCCAATTGAACGTAATTAGGCTCAGTTTATCTGAACGTATGCAAAGTGCTCGAACTACGTCGGTTTTTTCAACGCGCACTCTCTTTCTTCTCTGTCATTACAAAATTGCCTTCTCCCACAAAATAAGCTAGCTTTCTTTGGGAAAAAAATGCTCTTCGAATAATCTACATCGTTTTAATACATGATCAGAAAAGAAAATTATTGATGAAAATTATTATTAAAGAAATTAGTGTGATACCTAATATATGATATTGTAATATACATGTTTATTGCGTCGTGCGCCTTGTCGTTGCATTGTTATGGGCACGATTGCTCGTGATATTAAATGAATAATAATATGAAAATTCTTGATCACTTTTATTCGCTCTGAGGAGGCCCTAAAGGGCAAAAGCACTCGAGCTGGCGTAAATAAAATAGAAAACTGGAGGAGCACCAGAATATTTTAATTTTCGTTATCAGTCTGTGTATTCAGGATACGAAGGTCGAAGGTGACAGTGTTTCTGTTTCAGTTATTGTTAAACTTGGAAATCAGGCTGTTCTCGCGAAGACAGCCTGATTTTCAAGTTCGCTGAAAGGGCGTTCTCAAAGATCATTTCCATCGACTGAAAAACTTCTTCTCTTCCGAGTTTCAGTCTCGCCTTCTTTTTTACTCTAACGAGGAAATGTTTTTGAAATACCTATCTGAAATTTTTGCCCTGGTCTTACGTTGGCCCTTTCCCGAGGCAGAGTGAGAAGTTGCTCTTTGCTACCAAGTTTAGTAATATCTTTTACGAAGCTTATTCACTTAAATGGGCCGAACTTTCTCTCAACTTGAGTTAGCTGTGAAAGGGTTTCAAGGTGGTGGGGGAACCCTAGTCTCAAGGACCTGAATGCTATAGGCCAATATTAATTGGCCTCGCAAAAACTGGTTCAAGTTAAAGGAAGATGACGAGCAAATAGGGCAATCATTTGAAGAGACGCAATCTCTAAGAGCAATTTTTCAAAAAGAAAATTACTCCGCTATCCAATTGCTACGGCTTTTTGAAGACCGCGAATTAGAAATACATATACCCCTCGATTATGACGAACTTTTAGCTAGGTGTCAAGTTTCCTTTCGCAGCTATAGCAAAGTGATTCATTTTATTGGTCGATTACTTATATGGCGGAAAAGTAAGTTGAATGCGTTAACGTACTTATGTGATTTCAATTATTTACCTATCCAATTGAGGGTGGAGGGGAACGCCCAATTCGAATATCCCAAGGACTACCCATCCAGCTCGTTGGTATTACATTACACTCACATTACTTTTTACCATTTTCGTCCCATGCCATGGAAAAAAGTGTCCTACGTTCTAGGTAGCAAAATCATCTGACAAACAGTCAATAGATTCATCGACGGCCTTCAAGCTATCAGAATCAGTGATTTCCATTTCATGGCAACTTACTCCACCTCCCTGGGAACCAACGATGAATTTATGGTCAAAAGTGAACACCTCCTCCTTAAATCATGAGAGATTAACAGAACGTGTTTGCGCGCGTTCAATACCGTTAATGGGTTATTATAATCTCGGTGGTGATGTTGCCGCGTATACCTGACGAAGGATGATAAATCTTTCGACGGTCTCTGATTCGGTGGTCTCGGCTTTAATACATAAACGATGCAATATTCATTCACCGCCGTTGAACAGAATATCGGCCTGTCGTATCCCGATGATACATTTCATTCACGATTGGCCCACTTTATCCTGTTTTGCTGATTGAATGATTCAAAAATTTATTTCGCAAGTTCATTTTCTTGTAAGAGGTATTTCGAAAACTGACCAGTAGAACTGAAATCTGATTCAATGCGCTGAAATATTTGAAGGTGAACCTAAAGTGTATGCAGATTAAATAAATTATATGAAATATTTTCCCATATCACCTCAGACTTTTTGTACATCTACAGGAAGATGATGGTTTTTGACCTACAACACGAGGAGATTGTGCCTGTATTATATCCATGTTCGGCAGTGTATTATTTTTCATTTCAGAATACAATTTCACTCCGTATTGGAGTTTAATGACGACCACAGTACTTTAATTAAGTTGGTAGACAACCCCGTGGAAATTTTATTACTACGCATCCAGCAAACTCAAATGGTAATAGGAGTTTAACAAAGCCAAACAAAATGAAGCGAAATGGAATAATGAGAAATGACAAGTGAAAACGATAGAAAACAACGAACACAAAGGGAACGAACCGAGCGCAGGTATTGGGGTCAAATTCCTCCCGTCGCCTTCATCCACACTTCCTTGAGTTCCCAAATCGACCCCTTCATCCTCCTAGGAATATTACGAACGAGGGGTAGCCCCTTGTAAAACCGCCCTTCCAGCTTCAACCCCTTCTGTATTGATCTAAATCTCCGTGTTTTTAGGCTGAACGCTCGAGGCCGGAAGGTAATGCCGGCCCATCATCGGACGCTTCGTTGCACTTGGGCCATGAACTTGACACGAAGATGATGATTAGGATAAATTGGTACCAACTGGATCTAGATTCGATGTAGGCATACCGATTCGATTTAGAGCAATCATATCTTAGATTTAGAGCATATCATAGTTCGAAATCATATCTTATAGTTCGAAATCAAAAATAACCCACCTTCAATAGAAATCTGGTTTTTACGAGGGAATAGAAAATTACGAGTAGAACAAGGTGCAACAGAAACAGTCGTACAGAAGAATGAAAAGAAAATGAGTGTGAAACAATGAAATTTTCAGGAAATGTAGTTTTCATTAATGTTCTCCCAGTGAATGTACAAAATTACCTTTCATTAAATTTTGGATAACGTGCTGGTTGGGTATTCGAGATATAATAACCGTCCAAAGTTTTTTTCTATTTCAATTTCTACGGGCTATAAGTATAAGAGTCATTGATTGTTTGAGGTCTCAAAATGATTGGTATGGCAAGCAGATGACGCTTGATTTTGGTTTATTATTCAATAATAAACCATTCTAATCTCCCAAGAAAAAACATTCCTAACCCCCCTAAATTTGATGTTTTACGTTTCAAGGCATGTAGAATCCGAATATCCAATAAAAAAAATTCTGTCTGTCCGACGTACGCCGTCAACACTTTTCCGGCCAAACTATAGGTAATAGGTACATTCTTGAAATTTTCATCGAAAATCAATCTCGGTCCTACGACGGGCAAATTCTTGAACCAAATTGCTAGCTCAATATTAATGGTATTTTTGGGGGGTCTTGAAGGAGAGAAAATTCATATTTTCCAAGATTTTTCAGAAAATTATGCTTTTGGTACCAATTTTTATAGATTTTTGGACGCTGAATCGAGTGATAGTGGGGTCGATAGCTTGATTGGTTCTCGGGTTATTGCAGTTTTTTTATTGGTTGGCTGACAAACCGTACTTGCACGTGTTGATTTTTTTTCTACGTCGAGTTTCCTCTCCTCCTCTCAAGGAGAAGAAGATGGATCAAATTATAATATTATATTAATAGTTTGGTATCAACGATTGATATTTTTCATCTGACATTCAGATTTAACTGAATCTGAATCAGATTCAACTTATAATATTCTGATATTCAGATTTGACTGATATTTTTCATGAATACCTACTTTGAAAAATCTAGTCAATCCAAGCCACTTGGGTGGCGAACTTCCCTCGAGCATTAAACTAACCCACCATTCTCCTTGGCTAAATGCTTGCATAGCTGTATACCTACCGGTAGAGAGGCGAGATAACCAGCGATAAATTTCCAAGATTAGATGGAGGTAAGATGTGTGCGCATCCAGCCTCGGAACAATAAAGGTGTTATGGCATTCCACACAATAAAGAGAGAAAAATTTCCACAGTTCTTAGACTATAACGGTTACATTCTGAATATCTCTGAGAATATATTTTTTGCAGTGACTGAAATGACTAGTCATAAGGACTTGCGAGAAAAGGATGTCTTCTCACGAATGCTGCTCCCGAGTAAACGTTCCGACTCACCTGAAAAAAAAGAAAGAATCTCGTTGAGTACCTGCACGTTTATCACTCACATACCAACCATAAATGATCAACCACAAAGGATGCAAAAAAAAGCATCATCAGCGAAAACTTTCTTTTTTTCCTTTTATCTATATGGAGAAAACTGTAGGGAATTAATTGGGTCCTCGATGGATTATCCAATCGTGAACATAATTCGCCACGGTGGATTCTCCAATCGTGGACTCAAATCGACTTGTGAATACAAACTTTTTATTTAAATGAATTGTTAATTGCACCAAGTTATCAACTCATTGACAATATTGTTTAGACGTTTAGAATAGGAAGTTCGTCGTTCAAATCTAGTTACATTGCTTGTTTAATTGTCTCTTTCATGAACGGTGTGTTCATTACACTTCTTCTACAAGTTAGTGTGGTTTTCTTCGCTTTAGACGGCGAGTTAGACCCTCGGTGTCAAGGGAGTTTGACAGCTTCCTCGCTGACATGGTCTGCCAGTCTGGCAAGGTGGCTCACTGACCGTTGTTGAATCACTTGATCGACGGTCTCGTGAGTCCACTTAAAGGTCTCGATGAATACAGTCATTTTTGAAGTATCATTCATGGTGCATCAGTTATGCAACAGAGGACACTGTTTTGAAACCATCATTCCCAAATGTCCTAGTGTTTTGCATTGAAATCCCCTCCAAGATGAAACGGCTTTGCAATCGGTTAATTATTCATTCAAATTCACTCTTTTGGATCCTTTGTTTAGGCGGACAATAAATTCCCACCACTGTAAATGAGAATGAGGTCGTTTTCAGTTGAGCCGTTACATATAGGTCAACAGTGTTGGATTTCTTTAGTTGAATGACACCTTTCTTCCTTTTTCGAGTTTGGACGCTCTGCCAGTCACCAGTTTCCATCGCCATTTGCTCTTCATCCGTATTACAGTACTGTACTGCATCATTTTTGTCGAGCTCTTCACTGACAGCTGGAAGTTGAGTTGATTACCATGTTCTCTACTTGCAGTTTAGATATTGCTTCCCCAGCTTACTTTAACAAAACACATAGATAGGAAACGCATTCCCTATAGGCATGAAATTCGAATTTACGGGCATTAATAATCGCGTCTTAGAAAATCAACAGGTCATCTTCTGTTTCCATATCGTTCGAATAATGCCACCTCGGTGTTTTGAGAAGGAACTCGCCGTTCATTTACACAAACGCACCCGAGTTCGGCTCTGTTGACACGCGCTGTAAATGTTGTCTGACCCGAGGTTGAACTTGGACTATTCGAACGTTTGTGTGAATGTTTGGAAAACCTGGAAATCAATAACCTCGAAAAAATGTACGGGACCGGAAATATTTGTTGATGTAGGGAACAAATTGGTTACAAAAAATTATTTTGTCGTCGAGAGAAACGGGAATGAAATGGAACGGAGAAACATAAAAGAAAACAATTTCTATCGTCAACTTCCTCCTTGATGGCTCAAAGGGTAGCTTTTGTTTATTCGATCTCCGTTAAGAACCTCAAGATCACGATCGGCGGCAAGAGCGAATTTAGCATTTTGAAAATAAACTTCTCTTGAACTCACATGAGCTTAATAACAAGGATGACCTAATATTATTAGCGTCCGGGGGTTGTGAGGGGGAGAAAAACCAGGTGACTCATTATCCGATTCTTTATTGGCTGGCCGAGAACTTTCGCCCATTCGGGCATCTTCAGGGTGACGTCACCCTGAAGTATAAGCATGTTAGAAATTATGTTACTATGAGTATAATGTTTCCTCCCTATCTGGTTTTCCCTATGTGGTTCTGTGGTTGTTTTTTCTCTTCTTTTTTTTTTCTTTTTGCTGTACACGATTCCGTTGTTTCCTGGAAAATTCGTCCAGTCACTTTGTGCGCCTTAATTTTGTTGTTCAGAAAAATTCCTGGGACCAATCTTCAGATTCGCGTTCAGCAATCCAAAATGTATAGCGGTCGGAAGAATCAAAACATTTGCATGAACCGTTTTTTAAGTGGCATGAGTAACGAGTCATCATTCGAATTATTTACGTTGCCTCATGCTCCGGCTTGAGAAGAAACTGGCATTTCTGAAACTGCCAAAACTTCAGGCAGCCGCACTGAATTATTAACTTTCTTTACGCTTGCACTACGGTTTTTCGTTTACTCCAACTTTTTGGCATTTTGAGTTCGGTTATAAATAATTTAGCAAGAGCATAAAGTTGGATTTTCAACGGCAGCGAGAAGTTTAATAGTTAGAGCTGCTTGAACCAGCAACATCCTATGGCTAATTGAGCTCAAAACCTTCGCTGCTCTGCCGTTTTGCCCCGTCTAGAACCGCCTCCATTCATGAAAGATTAAACTCACGGAAAGGCTGCGAATCCTAAGAAGATTTTCGTCCAGGTGCGTTAATACTCGAGATGTACAACGAAGAAGAATGAAGTTGAAACTGATTTCTTTGCATAAAAGTCACCGAGGAGAGGAAAGGAGCAAAATGATATAATTGGCAGCCAAGGTCGTAAGAAGTGTAGAGACGGTAATTGGTGTTTAGCGAATTAAAGTAGAAAGAGGCGAAAGCAGAAATATGACGGCACCGTCCTTCGCCATTATCTTCCCCTTTTCCCTTTTTGAGCTTCCTAACTTTGGCAATACCTTTGGACAAACGACCGGCCTCACTTAATGACCCATTTCCCGTTCTCCGCTCTTCTTCGTCTTCATTTTACGCGGTTTTTATTTTGATTTAAGATGCCTTTTGCCCATTACATCCTCCCTCTGCTTCACATTCTTCAACTGAGGACCAGACTGACTCAGTTTTTCTCGACGGCAGAGAGTTGTTTTCGACTGCGAGTCTACTACCTCCTGACTCGCCTTTGGGAAAGCACAAAATCACACCGTAGGGAATCTCTTTAACAGCCTGGAACCTCGCTCTCTTTCGTAGCCAGCCGGGTGGCCGTGCAATATATTCTCAATCGTGTGACCAATTCCTGTCTTAGCAGACATGAGACGTGGAATATTTTGAAAAACCAATCACCATTTTATGGCTGTTTGGAAGATTATGAGACAAAAATTCGAAACTCAGACGTCACGAAAGCACTGCTGACTGCAACAATAACTACTGACGTCACGTCTTTTTCTCCTGTAAATCGTTTGCATTACTTCGGGAGTTTTCTCTACCAAGGCCTCATCAAGGCAATGTCTTATTTTCCAAATTATGACATGACTACTACGACATGGTCACTTCAATTTCAGGGTCATCATACTTAAATTGACAACTCTCATCATTATTTTTTGCGATTATATTTCGCTGAAACTTCTCAATAAAACAAAGTGGTCAAATTAGGAACGCTTTTCAGAGGAAATCCGAGGTAAGGATTCTATGTTCTCGCAGTCATAAATAAAAATTACTTACTAGGTACTTTGAGGCATATGCAGGGAAAAGAGTTCAAGTTACCCTTAATTGTTTTCCAAAGTAAATTGTTAAATTATTTCCGTTCCCCTCAATAAATTAACAAAAGTTAATTGATACTATGAACTTATTTAATTTTAATGTTGGTACAAGTTTACTGACAACTTGAACTGTGACACAATTACCTACCTTCTCACCTTGGGTGAGGAAGGGGGGTAGGGTGATGCTCCCTATTCATGAACTCGGGTGTGCGGCATTTACGAGTCCAACTTTGTCTCAACTGAATGAAAATACTGAAGCTTCGTTCGCGTGAATCCATTAATTCATCAAGGTAGCGTAATAACAAGGGCTGATTAGAGCTCAGGTTCAGAGTTTCTGTAGAACGATGCTCTGCCACCGTTGTCGAGTCGGAGTCGAACCTAGCCTAGCCGAGCGTTCTATCCTCGGTATTATCACGACGAGGTACTTTCGTATGCCTTTGCAGCTTTTGGCTGACTATCAGTCATTGTCACTTTTGACAACGACCGAGCCTCGGCGAGTTGGGCGACGCTAGAAAGAGCCGGTGGGCATGCAAGCAGCATCTTCCTTCCCCAAAAAAATCCTGATTTTCATTCATAATAAAATAGTGCCATACACTTACATTTTTTCAGGAGTATTAATACTTTTTCAAACATAAGGGAAAGCCAATCACGGCCAAAAATGTGCTTGTCATCATATGGTATTTCAATTATCTTTCGCCATACCCCAGTACGTGTACCAACCCCAGAACGGATGTAATTAATCAAGTCGGAGAGGAAATATGATGGATTGTGGTCTATATTTCTTCGGCGTTGGTGTTAGCGAACCCAAACTCAGATTCTTTGGATGGGCAATAAGGATGGAAAGTAAAGCTCGTTCTCTGAGCTTTCATGCTTGTGCACCAAACCTTTTAGCTTCTATTTCCCCAGAGCTAATCCTTCTCCATTCGTTGTATCCAAGCCGATGCTGTTCGTATTTTCAAGGAACTCTTCCTGTTTCAATCGTCTTCCTGTCTTTATTTTTTATTCACCGAAACTCCCCAGTCCAGCAATGCGAACAGATCAACGTTCCGCAGCCTCAAGGGCTTTCGTTCTTGCAGAGAAGCTCCGTTTGCCAAATACCGTCTTCATTTACGCCTTAGCAATTTCTCTCTTCTCTTACCGACTTTCGCTCCACATCTACCGAATTCCCTAGAAACAACGGGCGGATCTTTAATCCAATACATCTACCTCAAACCAACACCCAGGGAATGGTAGTGCTTTTCCTTGATATACGATAACTAGGGGCTGAGCGCCCCTGGCGGCTGCCGCCGCCCAACCCCCTCAGAGGGGGGCTTCGCCCCCCTCAGCTATCGCGCGCGGTCGGCCCGTCGGAGGGGCTGCGCCCCTCCTCTCGGGCCTTACATGAATAACTCGGGGTGTTGTCCTTATCACTCCTATATATAGTATAATATATACTATATTATATAGTATATATAGTATAGTATATAGTATAGTATAGTACATAGTATAGGTATAGGTATAGTATAGGTATGGGTATAGATATAGGTATGGGTTTAGTAGTTAATTATTTGTGTATGGAGAGTGGGAATCGATAGGTATTATTGTTAGTAGGTAGTACTTAGTAGTTGCTATAATTTGGTATGTTGGTGGTGGAGTTCGAACGTACTTTGTATCATAAAGTATTGGGTTTTTCAACTGGAGCAAAGTAGGAGCAAAATTAGACATAGCAACTGTAAGTTTTCCAAGATTTGTAACTTGCACAGTGGATAACTCAAACAAAAAGTCGTCAATTCAGAGGCTTGAATATACAAAAAGATAGGTAATTTAACTGTCCACATATTCCCCATATAATGTACCTATCCATTTTTCAACCGTTTTTGTGTTTTTCTACAATAATAGTGAACTATTCACGAAAAAATGACATTTTTCAACTTCAAACGTTCTTTTCATCTATTTAGTGCGAAAGAAACAAAGAATGCACCATATATTATTGATGTACACATCATCAACTATCATTATGCTGAATTTGAGCGAAATCCATTTCAAAAAATTTTTCGCGAAAAATCCAAGGGGTACCCCTGCGATTTTTTTCAACCGAACAGTTAACGAATTTTTACTCGTCTCTCAATACAGATAAAAATCTGAAATTTTCAGGAAAGTTGTGTCTTACCAAGATGTATTTTTGTGATTTTTTTTATTTCTCGGAAAAATCTGCAAGTTGTCCAAAAAAATCGGTTTTTGAAAGCTCAAAAATTGGACTTTAACCGTGATTTTCGGGGTCAAAATAAATGCGAATCAATTGTTTTATTATGCAGGAGTCTTCATTTGAACGCCTTACACACGTACATAGCAAAAAATTTGGTGAAAAAAATTTAAACAGAGCCAGAGAAATTATTTTCCGTAAATCGAGTTTTTCGCCGGCCGAAATTCCGAGCTCCGCTGGCATTGGTAATAGTGAAAAATTAAATTTTCGTTTTAAAGCGATTTTGAAAGCTATTCTTATAGGAAATTTAACGCTGAATCCAAATATGACGTAAAAACGGCGGAAATTTCACGACGAACATTAGTTTTTCCCGGCTTTAGTTCTACTCGGTTTATGTTTTTCAACTTTGAAAATTCGTTGCAAATACTTACAGTCCTGTTAAAATTTGATTAATTAATGGTTCCTACAGGAAATTAGACGTAGAATTCGAATTCGAAGTGAAAACAATCAAATTCGAACGATTAATAATATTTTTCGAATTTTTTTCGTTTTTCATACTTTGGAAGTTTCAACTTTGGGATTTTTTTTCGTCACGTTCCCGAAACGGGACAGATTAGGTGCTGTGGAAGAAAATGTAGGAAATTTAACGTAGAATCCATTAAAAATACGAAAATGGCTAGCGTATATGATAGCTTTCGAGGAATATTCCACTTTATGTCAAAAAACGTGTTTTGACTTTTCTTCAAACGTTAATAGCTCCGCGGGGACATAACATAAAAATATAATTAAATACACCAAATTGTAGGATTTTCATAGCTCTTTCTCGCCTCTGAGTATTATACCTATGTAAAAGTAACCGGTTCAAAAGTTATTTGCGAAAAACATGCGAAAAAACGCGAAAACCGGGTTATAAAAGTTTAAAGCGCAATAAAATTTGAACAGAGGCCTAATTAAAAAAAAGAAGATTTTTTCACACGATCAGTTTGTCTCAATTGAACGGCACTATGACCAAAATTTGATTACCTATTCCCAGTTTCTCAATCAATTGGATACCCAAGATTTTTTGACCTTCGCTTCGGGCCGCTCTAGCTCCGGCAAAAATCGATCAACGAACGAATTCTTGTACTTTTTCGTTTAAAGAATTTATCCATGAACAAAATGCGCTCATAAAATCTTTTCGCGTTGTGAGAATTTTTCGAGAAAATCGCGATCAACTGCGGAAAAACGTGGTTTCGGAAAACGTCAAATTTTTACATAATCTTAGCTCACGAGAAAACCAAGTCGAAAATCGGAAAAATGAAAAAAACGGGGTCAGGAATTTCGATTTAATTGACGAATATGTTGTCAAAAAATTTTTATCGTTTCACAATTTTGCTCCATCCGTGAGAGTTTTTTCAAAACGGAAAAACAAAGTTTCGACTTTGAATCGCTGTAGCTTCGCGGAGGTAGGTCCGATCGATCGATCCAAATGACGAAAATGTTTAGAATTTCCCGCACAACATATCTGTAATGCACATGGTACGTACGAAAATCGATATTTAAGCCGCTACAGCTCCCGATAGAAAAAATTCCGCGATTTCAAATTTTCACCAAAACGACGTTTTTCGATACATTTCGAATTTTTTTTCAAAAACGAAGCAAAAAATCAAAATTCTAAGATTTTTTCAGCCGATGGCCTTAAATTCTAAGCATACCCTATTTTTTTCATTCAAATCCCTCCGGCCAGTTCCTCAATCAATCGTATACCTCTCCTCATCCTCGTTGTGCAGTTTTATATATATAGATTCACCAGCAACCAATATTTCTCATGGTTATGTATCAGCCAGGTAGTTACATAATTATAAAGGTAGCCAATTCCATTCTATACTTCATATAAATTTTCTCCGAAAGAATGTGTCAAACGAAAATAGTCAACTGATGAAGGGCTAGGTGTAATTAACTTGATCATTCATATTATTAATTTGTGTCTGGTCTCGTGACATGGTGTTACATACACTATAGAACCATCAATTACTGAAGTTTTTTATCAACTCCAACAGCATATTTTCTAACGCATATTCCAGACGATGTGTCTCTGGGAAATGTTATCAAAAGTTGATTATACCTTTCTGGTGAATCGAGGTTTATGATTGGCAAAAAAAGGAGGCATCTCCCGTTCGTATTAGATTGCGAGTTCCCCGATACGCCCCGAAACTTCTATTATATACGTACGTTTGGACGTGATGCTAATCCGCAACGCAATCTGACAAGAGACGTGGGATGGTGTAATCCAAGGCAGAAAGAAGAACATCAAAATCCACGCTATTATCGTGGAACAGATCAATATCTGAAAATACGCGCAAGGCTTCATGTAAAGTATTACGTTGTTCACGTTGCAAATGAATCCACTATCCATTTGCTTCATTTTGTAAATTTATTGCAGCTCTCACGTCTTATCAAGCGTTATTAAAGTTGAACCCCACTAAAGACTTGACTTCTAGAGAAACAGATGATCCCATATCTTCATCGCATTAGACTATCAATCTGAGATGAGGCTTATTCTCGAGATGAGCTATTCTCTATTCGGAAAGTTTCGACGCGGAATCAATTGAGACAGGTTCTAGCGGCGCAGAAATTCATGGTTTATAGAAGTGAGTAAAGTAAAATCTAAACATAAGTACACAGGCTAAGTGTGAGAGTTTTAAGACAGTTAATTTCCAAAGTCTAATCGATTTCGACGTAAGCACTAAGGAATGCAATTCTTTGCATCAAGATATAACACACCTCAATCGTTAATGAATAGAAAGAGATGGAATAACCAAAAGACAAACAAGAATAGGCGCCAGCCATCTTGAGAGTTGTGGATATGTAAATTTAGAGCAAACAGTCGGGGGTTTGATTTGCATAATGTCCTCTGCAGTAATACACACAAGTCATACTGCTTCTCCTGCTATCCGAAGTTCCACTTCACTCGGCTCCCCGTGTCAGGCACATTTATTTAACCGAACACGATGGCTGAATTTTTTTTCTCAAGCAAGTTGTGGGGCCATTCGTCAATGAATTTTTTTGCAGGAAGAAAGCGTCGGAACGAAGATGATGCATAATATTGCTAGAAATGGTAATGAGGCGTTTTCTGATGAAAAAATTCAGCAAGAAATACATCCTTCAGTAAAATCTCTTCAAACTAGAAAGATAAATGATGCGACGGAATGTGAAGACATTCGTCGCACAAATTGATGGAAAATTTTCAGCTATTCGGTTTTTCGTACAAATTTCAAAACAGCTAACATCTTTACAGATAGGTAGTAGGAATAGCTGGGTTTATTTTCACACTTGTTATGTCACAATTAGGTGACATGATTTATTGCTACAATCATAATTTGGGTCTCCAGAAATCTATGTTATAAAAAGTGGATTTTAATTTAGATATTTATAACCAAGTGACAGTCATAAGCCCCTGATTTTACGACGTTGGTTTTGCAAGGTCGGTGAAACACTTTAATATCAGCTCTGCATGGAGCCATAAAATGCCCAACGAAGCAAAACACTTTGATTGCTCGCCCTAGTTTGCCAGAGAAAAGCTAGATGTAACTTGAAAGTTGAAATATCCGGTTGAGTAACTCAGAGAAAATACGAGGGGTTTTATCGTTCGTCAAGTTCTTCATAGCCTTCATATCCTCCTGCTGCACAAGAATATCTCAAAATAATAGTCAAGATACGTAGCTGCTATCTTTTCTTTTGAGTTTTCGTCAAAAAGTTTGCATTCTGAACTTGCTGAAAAAGTAAAATTTGACATTTAATACCTGTTGAAGCTCCTTGTGGTCTCACCCTAATAAAGCAGTTTCAAATGTTGAGGTAAACTAATAAAATACCCGCATCTTCTGTAAATTAAGGCTACACTAGAAAAATTAAAACATTGAAGGAATGACCATTGTAGATGCTGCGAGTCCGATTCTTAACACGGTACGTTACTTTAAAAATTTTCAGAAGTATGGAACAGTACAATCCAGCAAAAATATTGAAGGGCAGTATAAATATTACCATTCCTGGATGCATTGATCAAGTCGGTGGGACGTTACTGAATGAAAAGTGAAAGAATGACACCTTTGCGTTGGGTAAGTCCCGAAAATTATGAGTTTCTCATCGTCGTCTGCCAATGCTTTGGTAGCATTCAAAAGACACACTTCGAGAGACGAAATTGTCTTCAAATAACGGCAATTTCGTTTACGGCCATGATAACTATGAAAAGCAGAAAATGGCATTTCCCTTTGTACGACCGAAAGGTGGCAACATTAACTCGACGAGAGTTTGTGAAGAGACAGTTACTTGACAGGCACCGGCTTTTAACACCTCCCTTTTTACGACTCGCCTCTGCCGGGTCTTGAGCTAACAGCAGTTGTCAAGTGTCTTTGTTTACTAGACTAATTTCAACTCGGATTATAGAGAGATAGAGGCGAGAATAGAGAATTCAAAACGGAGATACAGAAAATGGGGTATTAAAAGTTGGGAAGGTCGGAGCGTTAACCTGGCGAAGCTATTTTCACGTTGGTGTTCCCTGACAAGTATCTCTCAAAGTACAAATACGTAGATTTCATGAACGTAGGTAATTATATTCTTCACGGCAGTATTTTTGAGCCTGTCATAATAGGCAAATTAAAGACACACAATTGGTCTGTCATTAGAAAATATGACTTTTATTCTCAATACTATTTGATTTCAGACATTTTTTCAGTCTCTGAGTAACTCTTGATTATTCAACACCAAATTAGAAGGGCTTAAGAGGGTCGGTATTCAGAAGATGACGAACGCAAAACGCGAAAGCATAAAAGTATTGAATCAGTGCTCTTCGTATGTTGCCCTTACGATATATCTTAATGATCTGATATCTAATTGGATGCTCTTCCACACCACCATCCATTTTAAAAAAGAATGGATTTTTATATAAAGATAAAATATAATTTCATGATGATTTAATACGGTATACGGTATTAAATTTTATTTGATTCTGCTGAAGATAATCTAAAAAGTGATTTTGTTGTTGAAGCATGGTAGGTAAGCGTGTTCGTGTGTGCTGAACATAACCCTTACGTTTATGACTTTTATGATTTACCTCGATGATTGATAATAGATTGATATTTTGTAACCCGTCGATGCTTATTCGACTTTAGTACCTCTAACTTTTGGCAACTCAGATAAAATGTTATTGATTTTTCTCGGTAAAAGCTAGCAATTGTCGTTCGCGTGATATTACCTCGGCTCTCCTGTTTCGGTTCAGCTTTCCTACTTCTATCTTCTCAACCCAACACCATATTATCCATACTTCAGGCCTCTTGCACCGTAGAGCGGGATCTGATTAAACACAGTTTCAAACCATTGACCCTTAATCCATTTACCCATCCGTCCGTCCGAAAGCTTGGAGTCGCCTTAATTCCAGCGAAGGCCTTACTGTCACTGAGCCTCCTGATCTCTCCATCCACATCCATTCTATCAAGACTTGTCTAAACAACGGACTAATACTGCTTCTCAAGGTCCGTTCAACTGAGCGACCTCAGTAGCGACACCTCGGCCTTCCTATAATTCCCTCTATCGCTCTCCTTGCCGAGGAAGGGTCCACCGCCCACCAGCTTACGCATCCGCAACCGACCTCTCGCTTTGGTGGTTCAACCTTCAGAACCCTTTAGATTGTCGTGAAAGTTTCTCTTTTAGTCACCCCTCGCCTCAATGCTGCAGGCTCAAGCCGGTGGTCGGCACTGCTGATTTAATTGCGGTCCGAGCGAGGAGGGATCGATACGACGCCATTTAGTTGAGTTCGGCTTTGTTGAAGGGTAGAAGACAGTGATTTCAAATCCTGTAATTTAAGAGATCCAATTTGACGAATAATGGCTAATTGCTGACCAACTGAGGGCACAAACGTATTATAGTCCTGGAGTTTTTTTTTTTTTAATTGAATTCATTTTATGGAATGGTTTTCCGGTATGAGATAGCCATTGGTTTGAATTTGCTAAGATTTAGATCTTACAGGAAGAGCCGCAAACTGCGTTCATCACGATCGAATTTCGGAAATGAATTACAGAGAGCTGCATAGAACTCTCATTGCCTTCGTTTTGAGAATTATGTATCTCTAAACGTTCACGTATATTACTGCTTGAACTACCAGTGAGGTTAAACAAATTTTTTTTATAGAACCCAAATAGTAATTGTAGCATTCTTTACAACAGAACTTGCTGGCTAGCTTGCTCAAAAACTGGTGTAACATTTTTTTTCAACAAATTTTCATTTTTTCTAGATTTTATTTTTATTTTCTTTATTTGTTAAGGGTAGGCACTATTTTTTTATATGTAGGCACTATTTTATTTTGCTTTTGGGCATAGAAAATTATTTTTCTAGGATTTTTCGTAAAAAATTATGTCTGGGGGTTGTGAGGGGGGAAACCGGGCGACTCATTCTTCGATTCTTTATTGGCTGACCTTATGGCTCCACGTCGCCCTGAAGATGCCCGAAGGAGCAAAAGTGCTTGGCCAGCCACTAAAGAATGGGAGAAGGAGTTGCCTGGTTTTTCTCCACCTCACAACCCCTGGACATCAAGAGATCCGACAAGAAGGAAATGTAAAAAATTATGTTTCTCAACGATCAGAATTATTGTTACCCAACGTTAGTAAGTTATCACAAATCGCTTCATGCACATTAATATTGATGCAAAATATCGATATTGCACCTCTATCCAAGACTATACTATACCTGTTACACCGATACGAATTGAAGTAGGGGTGCGAGTGGCACAAAATGTAGCCCCAATGAACAAGCCCCAGAACATGTAACTCTACAGAAAAATTCCTAGGATTTTTCTTCCCTTGTCCTAGTTTTCTCGTAAAGAAATTATTTTCGGTGCATGGCTATTAGAAATTTAATTGAATTAATCATCGTTCTCAAGCAAAGCTAGATTTCTCGAACTGCTTAGAAGGCAACGATTGCTGTTATACCTTATCTGACTCTACGAGCCTAAACAGAAATCAATTAGGCGAGGAGTCAGGATTGTTCTAATCACTTATTAGTTCGCAGGGGCTCATAACCAAAGGGTTCCGACCACACTGTAAACTTTTAATGATCAAACTTAATGCGGCTCTCTCGACTATTAACGCCGTCTAAAGCCACGAGGTGAACCTACAAGAAATTGGGGAAACATGGAACTGAGGCTGAAGATGCGGAAACCTACGATGTGCCAGTATTACAATTTCGGGCTGATTAGTTGTCTGGCTATCGATCCAATACAGTTACGAACTTCGAAGTGAAACCACCGCTGGATTCGCCGTGTAATCAGTAGGTCTCATTCATCGGTGTATACCTTACAGTTAGTAAGTTGGTGGGAATCCAACGACAAGTTTATTCATCTTTTATCACCGGAAATTATTAGAGAAGTTTGCGAGGAATAAATAGGTAACAAGTAGTTACCTCTGAAATTACCATGGAATCAGTCCAGTACCAATTACTTCCATCAACTTCATACTTTGAACAGTTTCTATCATCATTTTTCATTAATGAAAACAAACCCTTCCGAGCTACTTTATTTACGAACGTCCGAATAATGTATTCTAGCTGATACAACATTCTTCGATCACTTTTGAAATAAATTCGTTTCTCAGATCGCCACAATATTATCATGGTCAAAAATACTTCATTTCACTATGCAAATTATTATCAATTAATTATGTGCCAAAGAATGAGATTGGAAAACGTCCAGAGCCTATCAAACTCCCAAACACTCCGGATCGTTTTCATAAATATCCTAGTACATTAATTTTGTCGAACAGAGAGGGGGAGGAAGTTGACACTAATTCATTTTAGCTTTTTGCGAAGGAATGTGGAGTAAATTGAAGAGCTCCGAGAGAACTTAGCTCTAGCGAATTTCCAGTGGATTCTCCGTTCCATCATTCATTCGCTCTCACCGCCTCCTGGTTAATTCAAATTTAATTAACAAATTCGTTCGAAAACATTGAAAGTCTTTTGAAGGAGTCTATTGAAACTTCATTATCTAAAAGTTAGATCAGGACAAAGACTCGCATTAGCTCCGATCGACGTGTAAGCAAAAAATAATAGCGTTCTAACTAACTGTAGAGACGTCAAGTGCTAGATTACTAAGATACTTCTGCTACGCTTGCTTTGTTTCAACCGCAAAATTACTCTTGACTATTTGATTCGGAAGACAAATAGAGGCTTTTGTTTATTTGCAGATCCTCAACATTTCTTTCAGTTAAATGAGGGATGAAAGGTCTATTTCAACCTTTTTTCCTTTATTTTCATCCAGACTCGTCAAGCTCAGCGAGTGTCCTCTTTTGCTGAAAACACAAACTAAAATAGGTATCTTAATGATCATTTTATACGTTCCCATCAGACCAAAAATCTTTCAATCTGTCCATCTCTATCTGTAATATAAAAAAAAAAAAACTACACTACAAGGAGGAGGAGAAGGTATTATACGATTGTTTGAAGAACTGGGCGGAGGGATCGGAACAAAAAAACGCTGCAAATGATTGTACAGTAGTTTATTATTTCTTCACTTCAATAATGATTTAGGAAGACTATCCATTTCTGAAAGTAATTATTCAGAACATGTTGTGTGAACATTTCCACCGAAAAACAGATTGGATAATAAAAGGGAAAACTCCGTAGCAACTATTGTAATTTTAATCAATTTCATTTTTCTTAATTTCCAAATTAAAATATGAATTCTTCGCCTTACGGTACAGTTGAATAGAGTTTTCGACGAGCATTCCAACGAGTATAGAACGATTTTTATACCCCCAGGAACTCAGATTTTTTTATTGGATATTCGGATTCTAAATGCCTTGAAACGTAAAACATCAAATTTTAAAGGGGGTCCAACCAAAATACCAAAATAGGGTTTGTTTGAAATGCCACCGTTTGGAAAAATCGCCAAATTTCGATTTTTGGTTTTGATTTTTCAAAACAATTCGAAATGTATCGAAAAACATTGTTTTGGTCAAAATTTTGGAACGCGGAATTTTTTATATCGGGCGCTGTTGTAGCGGTTTATTAATATCGCGTTTCGTATAAATATACTAACCGCATTACAAATTTATAGCTAGGCGGATTCCGAACGTTTTTCTCATTAGGATCGGGTACTTACAGTTGCTTGGTCAAGCCACTGTAGGGTCAGGTGGACACTACGCCTGCTAATTATAAGGCACGGCAGGAGGGGCGAAGCCCCTCCGATGGGCTATGCCTAGGGGAGTGGACAGGCGGTTGGGCGGTAAAACCGCCAGGGGCGCTCAGCCCCTAGTCTCTAATATAAAAAAACTGCGAAACGAGAAGTATTTTTATACGAATTCCAAAGTTGAAACTTCAAAAGTATGAGAATCAAAAAAATTAAAAAAATATTACTATTTGTTCGAATCTCATTGTTTTCACTTTGAATTCGAATTCTACATCCAATTTCCAGTAGGAATCACTAATCAATCAAATTTGAACAGTACTATAAGTATTTGCAACGGATTTTCTAAGTTGAAAAACGTAGGAGAGGCGTAGTATTAAACCGGAAAAAACTGATAGTTGTCGTGAAATTTCCGCCGTTTTGACGTCATATTCGGATTCAGCGTTAAATTTCCTATAAGAATAGCTTTCAAAATCGCTTTAAAACGAAAATTTAATTTTTCACTATTACCGATGCCAGCGGAGCTCGGAAACCCGATTTACGGAAAATAATTTCTCTTGCTCTGTTTAAATTTTTTTCGTCAAATTTTTTGCTATGTACGTGTGTAAGGCATTCAAATGAAGACTCCTGCATACATAAACAATTGATTTACATTAATTTTGACCCCGAAAATCACGGTTAAAGTCCAATTTTTGAGCTTTCAAAAACCGATTTTTTTGGACTACTTGCAGATTTTTCCGAGAAATGAAAAAAATCACAAGAATACATCTTGGTAAGACACAACTTTCCTAAAAATTTCAGATTTTTATCTGTATTAAAAGACGAGT
The DNA here is from genome assembly GCA_037159825.1 of Tupiocoris notatus. Lineage (NCBI taxonomy): Eukaryota > Metazoa > Arthropoda > Insecta > Hemiptera > Miridae > Tupiocoris > Tupiocoris notatus. The sequence continues at coordinate 88,913 of JASJUZ010000176.1, forward strand.
AAAAAATCGTTAACTGTTCGGTTGAAAAAAATCGCAGGGGTACCCCCTTGGAATTTTTGCGAAAAAGTTTTTGAAATAGTTTTCGCTCAAATTCAGCATAATGATAGTTGCTGATGTGTATATCAATAATATATGGTTCATTCTTTGTTTCATTCGCACTAAATAGATGAAAAGAACGGTTGAAGTTGAAAAATGTCATGTTTTCGTGTACATCTAGTAATATTGTTGAATAACGCAAAAACGGTTGAAAAATTGATAGGTACATTACATTAGAAAAATGTGGACAGTTAAATTACCCATCTTTTGGTGTATCCAAACATCTCAATTGACGACTTTTTGTTTGAGTTATCCACTGTGCAAGTTACAAATCTTGGAAAATATGAAGTTGTTACGTCTAATTCTGCTACAACTTTGCTCCAGTTAAAAAACACAATACTTTATGATACAAAGTACATTCAAACACCTCCACAAACATTCCAAATTATAGCAACTACTAGGAACCTACTAATAATAATACCTATAGATTCCCACTCTCCATACACAAATAATAACTAACTACTACTACCTATACCTATACTGTATACTATATAATAGTAGTGACAAGGACAACAACCTCACAAAATAATATGTAACCGTGCGCGATAGCTGAGGGGGCGAAGCTCCCCTCTGAGGTGGTTGGGCGGCGAAGCCGCCAGGGGCGCTCAGCCCCTAGTCTCTAATATAAAACTAAACTACGAGGAGGTGGAGAGGTTTACGATCACGAGAAACTTAAGATTTGCTGAAAATGTAAGGGCCATCGAAGGAAAAACCTCCAAAGTCCGATTGTTCGCTTCGGTATCTCTGAAAAATTCAAATGTATTGAGAAAAGTCGTTTTTGGGGATTGCAGTTTTCAGTCTGGCGGACCCTGCAACTATTTGAGTTGTAGGTTTTTCGTAAATCAAACGAATTGGAAAGTTGTAGTCAGATAATGTTGAATATTTTTCTCTTTTCAATCGGTAGGATTACACTTACCTTCGCCGAGCTACTTACAGCCTTCTGAAGTCGGAAATAGAAAAACCATCATGCACACGAGATGCGGTAATGTGGTAGGTACTATATTCGTTTAGCATATTCGTCGTAAAAAATCGTTAGCTGATTTGTGAAAAAATTGTATTTTTTTATTGATTTTTTTTTTATTTCAACCTAATTTAAATATGGCATAATGATATTTGATGGTGTGTATATAAATAACGTAATATGCATCAATCTACGTTAATTTCGCCTTAAATTGAAGAAATAATGTTTAATATTGAATAATGAGATCTTTTTGTGTATATTCCACCAATATAATATTGCATATAGCATAAACGGATGGATAATGGATAGGTACATTACTTGCGGAAAATGTGGACAATTAAATCACCTATCTTCTGGTATATATATTAAAACATCTGAATTGACGACATTTTGTTAATGTTATCAAGGGTACAAGTTACGGTACTTTCCAAAAAGTGCGGAGTTGCATAAGCATGGAGAGGAAGTGAGCATAGAAAACTTGAAGCACATGTTGAGGGGAATTGGAGTAGCAATTATGGATTATTAAGTAATTTACGTTTGACGATTAACGATTGTAATTTGATTCAGTTTTTCTTGAGAATAATAAGTAATTATTGCTAGCACCGGTGTTTCGAGTTTCTTTCTTCAATCCCCATAGTAGTAAGGGATTAGGGAATTAAGTATGACATTGAACAATGATTTTCTGAACACTCAACTTGTTTATTTTTCAACTCTGCGAAATATTTTTCAAAGCCATTTTTCTTTGCATTCCCATTTTAAAATGTTTATTTCAAATAATTTTCACAATTATGTGAGAATTTCCAAAAATACGAGCAAGACCGTTTGTTGTCATTTTTATTTTCAACTTCTGTACTCAGCAACTTTTCACGCCCCGCAATTGTCTATATTTAGGCTTCAAAAAACTTGCAATGTGAAGAGCGAAAAGTTTAAAAGTACAGGTCATTGGAAATAATAATTGGGGGCAATAACAATAACTGGATAACTGGATAAGAAAGACATTAAATGAGAAGACACCCGACTGGAAGGGCTAGGTTGGGAAAAATAGTTTTCCCCAATTCCTGTTATTAGCTCGACTGCGCGACAGGTATCGAGTTCCTGAAACGTGATCTCAACACTGCTGACAATTCTCGCAGACCGCCTCAAAGATCCCGAAACTCTAACGTTCCTCTCGATGGGAAACTACATTACATGCTTGCCAATATTTGCTGGTTCAGCGGGTTTTCTCGTCTGGAACGGATGCAAGCGAACGAATAAAAGTGGGAGTTTGAAATTGGCGGACCAATATCAATTCCCGTCGGGTAACCGTAGGAAAGGTATATGCGAGAGGGTTGGACGGCAGTGAAGTGATTGGTTCGTCCGCAGGGGTTGACGACAAGCCATTGCCCAAGGCTCTGGTAAGCCGGGCGGTTGGATAGTTTTGCTCTATCGGACGATAGAACTTATCTATCACTTCTACAATATCACTGGCATCCCAATGGACTGACCGAGCGAGATGCTCTTTCAGCTTGGCAACGGCTATCTCTTCGCGAACCGGGCATTGTTGATCGATCGGAAATGCTAGCTATGGCTCGACAATATTGACCACAACGGAACAGGAAACGATTCGATGCAGCATGAAGCGCGATCGAGTGATATCAGATTATCGAGATTAACTGGGCCGCATAGCGAAGAATTATTATAATGTATCCAGGGAATGTGAGGGGAGAAAAACTAGGCGACTCATTCTCCGATTATTGGCTGGCCGAGCACTTTCGCCTGTTCGGGCATCTAAAGGGTGACGTGGAGCCATAGGGCCCACACCCCCTCGACATCGAAAAATGCGACAACAAGGAAAAGAAGAAGATTAGTTAGTTCATCGAACAATCAACCAATTTTCGATTTGATACATTTTTTTTATACAATTTGATTTGATAGAACTTTTTCTCTTCCACGAAAAAACCTTTTCGCAGCCTTAGGGCCTCTTCATTGAGTCAAAATCCCGGAATTCTTGAGAGAAAATTCTCAAAAAAGAATCGCAAGGGCTCATGAGACCAACGAAGAACAAAATCCCCAAGTTTAAATCAAGGTGGATAATGTTATCACTAAAAATTACCGTATCATTGTGAAATTTCCGTGGGTCTCCATGAATATTTTTTGAATTGAGAAAATACGAACGAAACTTTCGAAATTCGTAAGTGAACGTAAATATTCCAAAACCACGGGAGTAGCTCTAGCACAACCCTACGCTTTTGCGGCTTATAACAAGCAGCAAAGATAAGGTCCCATTAAACTTCGGAAAAGCGAGAACCTCCACCATTCGGCGAGTGTGACTTTTGACTTTAGCCATTTCGAACCTTTCCTCCCTCGCAGCTCCTTCATTAATTGACCAACTTCCTTTCAAAACTTAGTGTTTATCTAAACGCTAACCCCCCACAGAAGCTGATCGGCTCGTACAATTACCAATAGTTTCCTCTTTGCCTTTTCGACCGACCCTTTTGTAATAATCCTTCAAAAGCTTTCCTCTTGTATGAACGGTCGCAGCGTATCGATTAGATGTGTGGGAGGAAATATTTGGCTCTTGACCTGAAGTTGAAACAACATACATCGTTGGATTCCCCAAAGCTTTGTGAAGCGATCTCAAAGCGAGTCTACACAATTATCAGTCCCACGCGTTCTAATTGTACAATGGAAAAAGCAACTGATTGTCAATCGATCAATCGGATTTCGAATTACTTTGTTTCACATTACAATAATTGACATTGAAAATAAATAAATAAAATAAAAACTAAAGAAAAAACCTGTAAGAAAAAATTACAAACGCGTCCCAACATCACATCAGTTCAGGATAGCATCAGTAGTAGATCCGTAACGTTATTTCGCAATAATAATTGAAGAGATAAATATATTTTGAGTAACGGAAGTCATACTTAATCACTTTATTGTAAGTCACGCTCTCAAAACCAAAATTTCCAAAAACCAAATTTCTTTGAATCTGGGATCGTAATTACAGAGTGGAATCCATTTAAAAATAATGGGACCTACCTGAATAGTTAGTTATAACTACTCCTTTCAAAAAAAAAAAAAATTAATCCGTTCGGACTTAACAGAGCATAATGTTACCTGCGGACGACACATACCTACCGAAGGAAAAAACTCGCAAGACAACCACAGTAACCTCTCCTTTTTGAAGTCGGTTGAAAAGTTGAAAGTCAGTTTCAGAAAAACGTCCATCAAGGTCCATTTATCGTTTGATTTCAATTTTTTTCCGCTGTTGCCTAACTTCAGAATCCAGCTATCTCAGTTAGCCTCACCAACAACCTGGAACTCATGCTAGTCACATTCCGGTATTTCTATTCAAAGCCAAGGTACACCGGCTCGTTCTTATGATTATTCGTCAAGTCATCATCTCAGCGACTTTTCACGTCCAAACTTGTTTCCCTGTAAAGTTCCACGAGGAGAATCAAAGTTTTGTAATTGGTTGGCCCTGGCGTTTTCGAAAAGTGAGTAGGAAGTTACAAGTTTGAAGCACGTACCTTCTGTAGTAGGTTTACTATCTCCATCGGACCACCCACTGGCTTGGTATAATCACCTTTCGACGAGTCGAGAATTTTTACTTCTCGGTTTGCTTAACAGTATAAGTAAAACCACTCTGTAAAAAAAGTTGATTCGTTCTAGAGTAATCCCAAAGGAGAATTTCCCTTCGCCTGCCGTTGGAAAATTTTTTTTCGCAAAGTTAGAATATCATTGCTGACTTTCCATTTTCATAATAATGTTCTAATTAAAAATGAACTTTGAAAAATTGAATAGATTACACCCAACAAAGAATTTCTCTTCGGTGAAGAGTTGAAAACTGTTTTAGTACTATAATAAGGTGCTGTTCGGTAGCATATTTCGCTGAATATTTATTCTTTTATTCCATTCAAATTGTAAAGAGCCCATTTGATTAAGATAATAATCATTGCAGAGTGGGATATTTGAACATAAATGGCAACAATAAAAGAAAGTTCACTTTTTTTTAGTCAAATGCGGATTGTAAAGGGAGGGGCATCGACTCATGTTGACTTAGGTCTTAGCCCTGTACAAAAGAGTTTTCCCTGTCGTCTCCTGCTCATTTTTTGATTACGTGTTCAGGTTTTGTGATGCATTGGTAGAACACGACAGTGAAGGTTTTGTTGTTTCTCAAGGGCAGCTACAATGATCTTTGTTGCAACAGTTTGCATCAAAACACTTCAGCAGGTCTAATGGACAAATAACTTCTCTATGACAATAACTTAGCTATTTTAAAGTTCATCATAGATAGTAAATAAAATGCAGATATTGTTCGAAAATGCCTCTCCTGAAGAAGCGACGAGATGTGCACTGATGTTTGATAGCAACGAATGTTTCTACTGCCAAGAAAAAAGAATTGAATGGTGTAACACTAAAACGAACTCTCGTTCCGCAATGAGTATAGCAACGTTTTTTTGCTGGCGAATGAAACTCAACGTGACGATGCAGTGAGCCCCGCTGACAAGCTCAAGAGGTACATACCAATTCAACATTCAGTAACACCGACCAGCGTTTGTTCTTCCTTTTGGTGTTCTCTTCTTCCTTTCAGAACGTAAAGGAAAAGGGCTTCTCTGGTATTAATTGTAAATGCAGCTTACGTACACCCTGAAGTGGCCGCAACTCGACGAGCTCTTTTTGGTTTATTATTCAATAATAAACCATTGTAATCGCCCAAGAAAAAAAAATTTATAACCCCCCCTCAAAATTTGATGTTTTACGTTTCAAGGCATGTAGAATCCAAATATCCAATAAAAAAAATTCTGTCCGTCCGCCGTACGCCGTTAGCAGTTTTCCGGCCAAACTGTAAGAGCTAAAAATTGAAATTTTCACCAAAAATCAATCTCGGTCCTACGACGGCCCAATTCTTGAACCAACTTGCTAGCTCAATTTTAAGGGTATTTTTGGGGGGTTTTGAGGGGGAGAAAATTCATATTTTCCAAGGTTTTTTAGAAAAATGTGTACGTGGTATCAAATTATATAGATTTTTGGACGCTGAATCGAATGAGACCATCGCCGGGTCGATAGCTTCATTGGTTCGCGAGTTATCGCAGCTTTTGTGCCGAATTTGGGAGATTTTCAGAAATTTGACATGAAGGTATAACTCAAGAGTTCTTGGAGCTATAAAAATCGTTCTATACTCATTGGAAAGGTCGTCAAACACTCTCTCCAGCTGTATCGTTAGGCAATAAGTTTAGCTTTTAATTAGGAAATTAAGAAAAATAAAAATGATTAAAATTACAATAGTTGCTACGGAGTTTTCCCTATAGTTACCATCTGTTTTTCGGTGGGAATGTTCACGAATGATCGGAATATTTAAAATGACAAATGGATAGTCTTCTTAAATCAATATCGAAGCGAAATAATAATAAACCACTGTACAATCATTTGCAGCGTTTTTCTCTTTTGTTCTTTCCACAGAGCAAACCACCAAACAGAAAACTTTTGCGGTTCCGCGAATGACTGCAGGGAGTGTCTAAATATGGAGCCAGAAAACTAGACAGTGTAAAGAAGGATAATAATTATTTTCCTTGACTGGCAAGTTTGTATTTTTACTTTTTCAAACTTTCTGTACACTGCAGCTCCAATGTCTTTGGTAAATTGTTAAATAATAACGTTTCGAGTCACTAGACACGATGCATTTTTATCTGTATTTGATGTATGTATGTAGATGTATTTTATCCAATTGTTCATTTCATTTTAGTTTCATTTCTTCATAGTTTTATATTATGAAACGGAAGCAAGTGTCAGTTCATTCTGACCGTCAATTTTTATAACTTCACCTGCAGTATTATCTTAACGTTGATCGCGAATCAGAAGTTGAGTGTCAAATCGGTGTACCAGCACTTTTTTAAAGTTTTAATTATAAGTAGTATGTTTATATTTTCTCCCAAATTAGCCAATCACACACCGTTCGACATATTGGCCGTATGAGAAACCCAGGTTTGTTATCCAATCCCTTTCCGTTTTGGGTCATATTTTACCTTATTTAGTTCTATATCCAGTGCTGTACTCAATATAAACACTAAATTTGGCTGTAATAAATTTAAACTTCAAATCGCCACCGAAACGTCGTATTCCTCGTAAATCATCCAATTAGAGAAATAAAATGCTTTCTGACCCCAGTGATTTATGCTTAGCATCGTACTTTTTCCAGGAAAAGGGGTAATGTTGTTGTGGTCGGGTTCCAGAAATATTTCGTTGGCAACTCGAACCGAAAAGGAGAGAAGCCGATGTCTGCTGAGGCAAGTTGCCGGGAAGGGGTAAATTTGGCTCACTACCAATACCCGTAGCTCCAGAAAACCCGTTAGCTTTCCAGAGGGAAAACGGCGGCAAAACCTCGTGTCGGGGAATCGGGGAGGGTTGTTTTAGGGTTTTTCACAGCTCCCTTAGCCGGCCGAAAGGGTTCGAGACTTCCCCTCGTTGTCCTCCTCCTGACTCGGTTCTAGACTTTTCAGTCGAGCGTCCGACAACCGACACCATACCCACAAAAATACTCTGGTTCCCTACTCAGAACCCAAGTTTTCCGTTTTTTTTTTTTTTTTTTTTTTTTTTTTTTTTTTTTTTTTTTTTTCCAACGTTTTACAGCTCTTTTCGGGGAAGTTTGCACTGTCGTTTGCAGTAGGAAACTGAGGTTTCCGTGTTTTGATGACCCTAAGACCAACGTTTCAAGAGGCAGCTTGTCTCATCTCATTTCGAATCCTCCCGATGCCGGCATTGTTCGAGCTAATAATATAGTACATGAGCTTGGTATTACTAAGAATCGTCATCAGTTGAGCAAGCGACGATTGCAACCATTCTAACAGAGCCCTAATTATCCCCATGTACACCGCTTATTCGGCTAACGCGCGTTCCCACATCAAACGTTAAGGAACGTTGATCACACCGTAAATTCAACCTCGGTTGTGCAGTAGTCAACCGAGAGACTCTTGGGTCGCGGTGGTCCTGAATATAGTGACCTGAATATGGATTACGTTCTCATTACACTTCTCAGAACTATGCTCATTTCTGGTTTAATACAGCTCACCATCAACTAATGTGGGTTCAGCATTACCAGCTAAGCATTAATGAAATGAATCTTACCTAATCTACAGTCAATCCGAACCCCAATGACTCTATTCGTAGCAACAAGCAATCAATACATTCATTACACCTCCTATTCAATGAACTGTAATAATGATATTATTTATTTATCAATGGTCAATATAAATATTACAAAGAATTATTTGTTTTTAAACCAACAACAATCCAATCCAACATCACCTTCATAATCCAGTAAATTCACTGTTCCATTCGAAGGAGCCGTGTGACGTAAAATCTAAAGTAGTCTAAAATATAATCCTGATTTCAATGAGCTACCGTAAATTTTCCGCATCATGATATGATCGATCGTTTGTTCGATCATGAAAGAGTAACAAACAGATAGACATAAATATATGTTGCCTTATAAGGATTATAATAGGTTATGAATAATATTTGTGTTAGTAGTAAACACTGAGTGGTTATGGCTGCTGTCCTCGAATATACTTTTCAATAATCCACCGCGATTCAATTTTATTTGAGCCAAGCTCACACAGATTCGTCATAGTAATAGCTAGCTCTAACTTCCGTAGGTTGCAGCTAAGTGTAATAATACCTAAAACCGACCCCGTGTTAGGAACCATTTATAACAAGATGATTGCCCTGCAGTTCTATGGCCTTGGATCGATTGCTCGGTTAAACGGAAGGCCTCAACACTCAGCTGTTATGACCTCTCTTGGGGAGCTTCGTTAGCATGCTGAGAGCAATCCGCGTACTCTGCATGCATGAGTATTCCTCATGTTCATATTTCCCGGTTGAATTGACTTTCGATAAGTTCCATGATGCTAACCCTACCTAGCACACTTCAATTAGGTAGTCTATCAGCAGACGCAATCTCTCAATTCGGTTTGAACAGGTTTTCCTTGCAATGAATAAACTCACATGCTCAGCAGATTATGCTTTCTTACGTGCAGAGGTGTATAATAGAGCTGTGGCCGTGAACTCTTAAAGAGAAGACTCTCCGAATATTTTATGGTAATAATCAATATTGTAATAAGAAAGAAGCTGTAATTTGGTTGTGGTCATTTAAAAACGGCTAATGGGTATGCGCAATTTTTCAAGAAACGAACGTTTGAAGAGATGCCAGAAAAAGTATACTTATCGACGTAATACAAAGAATAACTGAGTGAAAAGTAAATCGCGCAGCATCGCTTTTCTTTTCAAGGTTGAGCGTTTTCCAGTTTTTAAGATGTTCTCTTTCATTTTCGTCTAAAACTATTGCGGAGAAAAATCAAAGACAGTGACATGAGGGAGTTTAAAAATAAAAAGAAACAAACGAGAAAGAACGTTTCCTCCTTTCAAGAATGAAATCTCGTCTAACATTCTTTCCAACTTTTCTGCAGATGCGAAAAATATTTCACCTCACACGTGGCACGCTCAACTTTTTTCCTGTGAGCAACGCGTATATTTTCCTATTCGAGTGATGAGAGTTGCGTCGACATGGCAGTGCCAACTGCGAAAATGGAAGTAGAGGGCGAAAAAGAAAACGTTCGTGCTGGAAACGGGGAGAGTTTGAGATTTCTTCGTTGTAGCTTACATTGCGCCTAGAAAAGCTCGAGGGTATGAAAATCCATTAAACTATACTTCAAAGACGAGCGTGTAGCTCGGGATGGATGTAACGCGGGGAAACGCTAGGTCAGAAACAGGTAGCAAGGCAGGAGCAAAATAAGCCCCGACTAAAGGCTGTCATTTTCCGACCGTTCCTCGCCTTGAAGGAGATTGCTTTGTGTAGCAGCTCTAGCACAACATTTTATCCAGCTTTTCCTGCTGGCGAGCGGTTTCCGCAAAACGTGGCCTCCGTCTGCCAGTGAGTCAGTGTTTATCTCTCAGTGGATGCTTCGGTTCGCGAGCTTGAAATATTTTACGGAATCGTGCCAGACCTCATTCCAAAAGCAGCGATTTTTCATCTATACCACCGCCAGGTGACGGATATCGATAATGTTTTCACGTCATTTAAAATATCACGGTCACGTGTCGTCCTCAGGCCTTACATTTTGAATACCTGCCTCAACTAAAATCGGGTTTACCTCTATCGATAGAACACATCAGATTCATAAAACATTTATGGTATATCCTGTATGCATAGCCTCAGCGGAGCGTTATCGTCATACTTGTTATATAAACCGCGAGGCAGCCTCCGCCACTGACACAGAGACTTAACCTGAGTAAAATCACCCGCCGAACGAATAACTCTCGACGCAGAAGTCAAACTGTCAACAGGAAAAAAGTAGAGCGGAGAAAGAAAGGGGATCGAGAGAGACGGAGAGAGAATTGGATATTTTCTCCCGTCAGTCAAAAAACCTTTTGCGGAATATAGCGGCGCTTGCGGAACGACCTATCTTTTCTGCCGTTTTCCATTTTTTTCTCTTCTTCGTCGTCGGTTCGTTTTCCTTCGTCGTTTTTTCTTATTTTTTTTCGCGAAGTTTCTTTCTCCCTTACCGCACTCATTCGTCTACCGTTCATCTAGTTTTCCAACCCCGGTAGGTACAACAACGCTTGAGATGGACGGACGTGCGTTGAATAACAAGTCCGCCCTGGGGAGGGGGTGCGCTTAGTAAGTAATGCCTTCTTCCTCTGTTTCATCAGTCCTCCAGTTTACCGTCCTCCTCCATCTATCTTTCTCAACTCCATCCCAACATTTACCCCTCTCTTATCTTTTATGTTAGCTTCATTTTCCCCCTCATCCGCTGCACATTGAAGTCAAGTTGTCTACGAGACGGTACTGGCTCAGAACGAAAGCGAATCGATCATTCTGATGGGCAATACGAGAAAGAAAAAACACTTCAGATAAGGTAAAGTCAAAATGAATAATTCAAACGCGATTGCGAATCGTGTCGTGGATCAATGTTACGATTTAAATGGAATATAATGGAGAACATAATAGGTAAAGAACTACATTGTCTCATCTTCGTTAATGCAAACGATAGCATTTTCTTATTTCCCTACAGTAGGTATTCTCTATGTGTTGGGATGTGTTGCGTTGCACGATTGACCCAATAAAAAATACTATCTTGGTTAAACGATTTGAATTTGACCTCGAGAACGATTGCACATCGTCCAGAAGTTATTTAGTTAGTATTAAGAATTGAATACTCGAGGCGGTTTGCGTGGTTGTAGATTTAGGGGTTTTGAATGTTATGGTTGGTGCAGAGGAAAGCGTAGCACTACTGCTGTAGGGGGATTGCTTGTGAAACGAGCCGGGTAACCGCTTCTCTGTGAATCATCTGAAACCCGAGGTCTCTTTGGTTGAATATCCCCTTCTCGAAACCGGCCATTCTGGCTAACAGTCCTACCGCGTAAAACATGGTTCCACAACCGACGTAGTACGGTTATCGACCCGTGGTCGCGAAATAAACCGGGTTATAACTATGTTTTGAGTGCGTGGTGGAGGATGGGAAAGCAGGAATACCACCGAGTTAGGTAAAGCCTGAAGGCATAAGGCAATGATATGACAGGAGAGAATGTGCGAGAGGTAGTGTGTGAAGGGAACATCGAACTTGCCTGAGCGGATTTAGATCTGCCTGGGACTTGGGAGGTCATATTGTATGGTAAAAACTTACTCCTCGTACCCTAGTGCGACCGCATCTCGACGAGAAACAGCCTTTTAGCCCTGGTAGAAGATCTTGGGGTAGAAAGATAGCGGAATGGGAGGGAGTACTGAAACGCGAGTCTTTCTCGCTACGTAAGTTCCTTTCTGAAGGAACAGACCCTTTTCGCCTTCCTACCCTACTGTTTCCTCCCTTCATCACCTCGATTTGCTTTGCTTGAGACCTTCGTGAAAGAGCCGGCGCTCGCCTCGTTTGTACTCTGCAGAGAACAACCCTTTTCTCTAGTCTCTTTTCCTTGGGTCCAATTCATTGAAGCCTTCAGAGACATGTTCGGTGCCGCCTTGCATGTTAAGTAATCGAGTAAAGCCGTCCTGTGAACCGTTGGTCTTAAAACGGCACTGAACGTATTGTAAAGGAAGGAAAACAAATTAAGTGGCGTTAAATACTTGTCAGCTTGGGGGATTCCTGACTTCTAGATTATCTTCTCACATTCTAACAATAATATGTGATGGGAACAATTTGCCGAGGAGACGAAGCAGAAATGTAAACGGTTAACAAAACGGTTTGAAGGTCAAATAATTTCCTTGGAGGTCAAAACGTAGGTCAACATTGTTAATCCAGAGATGAGAGAGTTTGTATATCGAATATACCATCCAAATTACACCAATTTTAACATTGTTGTTATCTGAGTTTCATGAACTGGTCATTAATTTTGCCAATGGCGAAAATATCTTGAAGCCAGAAAATCGTTTAGGACTCGATAAAATTATAAAGAAAAACTTCAGTCCAGCTGTGCCGGTGGGTCCAGAAATATGAAAAAATCTGTCTTATTTCTTTAGTCCCCAGCAACCGATGCTAAGAACGAGCTAAATTTGTAAAATTGCAGCTTCAACTGATCATTCATTTGATCGTTAAGTAGTAACCAATAGACACACATCGTTTGCCCTTTATTTACAAAGATTATCCTTTTGGGCCAACTATGGGTAAATTCATTTACCAATTCACAACTCTATGTTTGTTTTAGGGAGATTAAGTGGAAAGCATATAATTCTTTGAATGCTTGACCAACAAAAACTTGGTGGTTCTCTATTTCTGATTGTTGATGGATGAGATATATATTTATAAATAATAGAAATCGTAATAGGTGCAAAATCCATTTCTAAAAAACCCACAGTTCCGCAATTTTTCTTCAACTGGAAAAATCGAACTGAATGAGTTGCATCGTGGTACGGAAAATGGGTAATTCTGCTTTCATCCAGACTCGAGCAGCTGCTTCTGACAATTGATCATTGAATGTTCCACCTTCGCGAGCACTTAAAACTCTTTCTGTCTTTCATTTGTATGAGATGGAGGCTTGGCCCCAGGTATAGTGGCCGGCGTTCGAGCAAAATGTTTAGAAACGAAGCACAAAACGTGCGCGAGTGGTTTGGGGTTAGACGAAGGTTCATTTGCGGAGTCCGGTCATGTAGTAACCCATCAATCACTGAGGTGCTTGAAGCTGAAGGGAACAGCTCCGGCTCCATCTCATGTCAGTAGCATTCATCACCCATACACAGGAGGAAAACGTTCCTCTTTTCCACAACTCCTCCACCGGCCTTTATACGGGTAAGTTACCTATCTTTTTTGTTAGAGTATCACTTCACGACGGAAGGAAGAGAACTTGTACGAAAACTTCGCATCTCCCATTATGTACCACACGATCGCACTTAACGATATAAAAAGTTCGCGTAGGTTTAATACAGTTTTTTTGGGATATTTTTAGCTTTCCGAAAATTAATAGGAACTGAACCAGGTTTTTCTTATAGTGCAATCAAACCCACGCCAATGCTGATAATTACAGAATTCTTCGATTGACCTGTTTTAATTTTATTTTTTGATCGTCATGGGTTGGAGGAAAATAAATTAACCCTCGCTCATGTGCAGAAAATACGATAAAACACATCTAGTTCAAGCGAAGCCTTCGAATTATTTGACTTTCAGATCGAAAATAACCGAGGTATTTTGCAATATTCTGCTTTATGTTGTGAATCGCATATAATGACGCTTGGACGCTTGTCTGTGCTTAATATACGTAGTAATTATTTTAAGCTTAATCATTTAGAGCAGGCCAGCTATACGTTCAGCTGTAAAAAAAAGTGTGCAAACATTTTTATTGTAATTACGGACTCAGAATAGTTCCCTGGTAATCAATTGGAATGGCGGAAAAATATCATTCATAGCACATTTTGTTGGATGGGAGGGAATATTATTCAACGTGATCGTTAATGAAACTTCCACACGAGTCCGATAATCTGCGTAAGTGTTACATTTTTTAATTCACAGAATAGCAAATAATGCATTATGACCATAAGTGAAAGTGATTTTTCTCTATATTATCCGATCATCGTTGCCTTTAGCCAGAGTATTGGCGCTATCTGTTGTGCATAGCGCCTAGGCCATACTCATGGCAGTATTATGATTCTGATTTTACCTTGGAAATAGCAAAAATGTGAGGTTACACTGGGAGGAATTTTGAGGGTACACTGATATCCTGAGGTAAATATTTGACCTTATTGTAGGTGTGTATTTATATTATGTTCCTCAAACCTAAATAATAATTTGAATTCGGTTCGTAAATTGGTTCCAATATTTCTATTATACTATTTCGATCTATTATTGATAAAAATTAATCAACTTACTGAATTAACAAGCATGAGCGAAGCTGTGGATGATCGAAAATCGTGACTCTCAAGGGGAAAAGCGGTAGAAATACGGAAAAGCGAAAACAGGCTTCAAACGCTCACTTCGGTGATAAGGCCTGAATAGCATTAGCATAACAACCTTGTTAAGGTTACGGCCGCTGTCAATCTTTGCAGAGCGGTTCAAGCAAAAACCACCTGCGTTTTCTCTTCACCTCGAGTCCCGAACTGGGAACCGTTTTTATTCTAAATCTACAGAACGGAAAATTCTTTCGACTCGTGAAATTGAATCAAACAAGCATGTAGGTACATTAGTATCCGGGTACTACGAAATTCTGGTTAAATTTTTGGACTTTAAAACAATCTATTTAATTTTTTCATTTTTCTCCAGCCTTGCAACCGAATTTTGTCCGTTGCTTGGAAACAGAACTTCCGTCATCAAAAATGTTCCAAACCAAATTGGACAGAAAATTTGTGAAATTCCGAATTAGTTTTAGTTAGTTCACTCACCTTCATTTCACCAATTTTTTTTATTCTATAGGGTAAGTACATCATCATTAATTTATACAGTGGACGAAGTTGGAAACTTTTTTTTTTTTTGTCGAAACACTCGAAATGTTATCATTGCTCAAAAACACACCTGATTGCTATGTAGGCTTCCAAAATAACAGAGTATCACTTTTTCAACTGTCTCACTTTTCTTCCCTCTTAACGACATTTGAGAGCGTTAAGAACGGGGGAGGAGATCCAGGCTCGAAAAGAAGGCTTAACTAGGTTGTTACGCATAATGTTATTCCATTTTATCCCCAGTCGTTTGAGAGGCTTTTTACCATCCCAGTCTCACTTTTCTCTGCCGTGTGTCTCTTACTTCATCTAGTTTTATGCAGAAGGATATTCGGTTAAATTACTTTTGCTCAAGGCTAATCGATAGGAGTGATAAAGATTCATGTTATCGAATCTTCTATAACTATTTCTATTTCTTATATTATCTTTCTATATTAATGGATAACATAATATCGGCAACATATGCACGGATACTACTATTTAACTATAAGCAGATACAAGAGAGGTATGAGTACTATAAGTGCTCGTCTGAATTCAAGCGCATCGTCATAATTGTGTTCTTCTAGTGCAACTACTTCAACTTCTACGCACACTACGATCGATGTATATCCAAAGGGAATAAAACGGAATTGGATGATAGAACGCAATTAAACCTGCGAACCAACTGCAATTCCTACGAACACTCCGGAAATTACTTTTAATGTTGTTGCCATGAACTGAAATAATAGACGGTGTAACGTCATTTTTTCATCGTTCACCCGGTCAACATTTCCATCTAACCTTCACTGCATCGCGATGAAGTAACGGGAGAGAATTCAATCTTATATGCATTGCGACGACAGACAACTTTCCGAACGGGAGGGAAAATTGAAAAAACCTCTCGTTGCATCCGTCGCACAGTTAGTAATGGGATTGCACCCTCTGATTTTATTCAACTCGGCTCATCAGAATTCCATTCGACTGTCAACAAGTGGTCAGTTAGCGATCAGTGGCAGGCCGATGCATTTGATGGACAGTGCTGCTTATTATTCACTGCAGTGCTGTGATGCAATCCGAATAAAATCGCGATGTTCATGTTGTACGAGAGATAATATTGAATAGGTATCAGTTCCATTGAGTAAAATAGGAATTAACCCCATTTAAAGCAACTCCTTCCGAGGAATTGATATTTACCTAATGAATGTTTGGTGTTGAATATCCAACAAGCGTTGACATGTAAATGGATAATTAAATATTTAACCAACGTTGGCGAAATTTGATGAATTTCAAATATTAATTCACTCGCTTGTTGTACCTTCGTTGAATGCTTTGCTCATATTAGTTCTTCAACGCATATAGAGGTGCAGGTGACGAAATTTTGATTACAGATCAGGAAGTTGGAAATATTAGAATGGTTTTGTTTAATATAAATCAACTCAATTATCTAAGAGCGCTTTATGTGAGTTTTTACAGCCATCCTTTTATTTTTCAAGAGGACTTTGAAATTAATGGCTAATGATATAAATAACTTTAATTGTATCCTCCTTAACGCCACATTCGTTATCTTACTTAAGCAACTCCATGAACGATGTCATTTCAAGTATGCATTTACTTTGAGTTGCCAAACATCCATGGAATATTGAATACGCTCTTGTAATATAATGCCAGGAGGGAGATCTCTCCTAGGCCGTTACGACATGGTGTTCTCAGTAGAACAACCTCTTCCCCGAACTTTAATAATGTTAGACAGTGGGCCATCTGGAGCCATAGGCCGAAGCTCGATGAAAATGGCCGATAGGGCCCGACTTTCACGTGAACGTCGTAACTGTATAAATGATAATGGAACTTCGAACATCAGGCGACGTTAAGGAGGTCCCTCGCGTACTAAGACGGGGTAGAAGGCCAAAGATGAGACGGAAAAGTGGGGTAGTCGAGAGGAACTCAGTTCAAATTTGAAGAGAAGAGGGGCTCGAACAACAAAGTTCCAGTACTGCGGCATCGCTCATTTGAGATTCTCCGTAAATGGATGGTTAAATTCGATCCGGAAATTATTTTTCGTTCTCCGAGAAAATTTGTAAGGTGCAGTGATATTGGAAATTTTTTGATTACAGGAGGGAAGATTGTTCCTGGTCATTGCACGTGTCACAGTATTCTCAACAGTCTGATAAATGACTCGTCTGTCGCATTAGTCCACTTGAACAGAGAGAAAGAATAGATCAACCGATAAAATATGCCTGAATACAGGAATTGGAAACACGACACCCTCAACTTCGCACAGACGGGTTTGGAGAACGTATTATCTAGAGGTCTTGTTTGCTCTCGGTATTTTGATAGTAAGCAACGACGTTTTCCGCGTGGTTAGAAACGAATCTTCCTAAATCGCCTTTAAGCAAAAGCCAAAAGTAATGAACAGCCGTATAATAATTTTTCAGCGTTTTTGATAATCAAGGTGACTTGCGACCGGTGGCATCCGAAATTAACTATACGATAGCCTTTCCTTACAGAGGATGTTGAGGTGTTTCGGAGGAGAGCAACCTCAAACTAAAACAGGAAGCGGGAAGTTTCGATGGGTGGGAAGAAGACGGTGTGGCAATAGAGGTTGCCTACTGTCCTTAATATTCCAATAGAATTGCGAAGGCGTGAAACTTAATGGCCGACTTTGCCGGGGAGAGAAGGAGGAAAGTGATGACGATGGGCTTCTCTTCTCTTCTGGTTTAATAAAGGTAGCAGGTACCTACCAAACGGTGCAGCCATCGCCTTCAGACTCGCCGAAAACCCCTTTCCTGTTCGCATCACAAGCTCACGGAGCCTTTCAACCTGTTCAGTTGAAGACGGGGAAGCTGAAGATGAGGACGAAGTAAAGTGCCTGGTACGGCGTGAAGGAAAATGGAAGTAAAGTGGAAGAAGAAAAGACAAGGGAAGGTATAGAAAAGACCGAAGGAAGTGTTGAGTATCGCCAGTGGAACCCTTTTTTGACGGCACCCTCGGCACTTCCCGTTGTAGGACGTCGGATGTCTTCGCGGTCCCTCTACTTATTTTGAAGGGTACAACTAGAAGAAGAAACACGATGGCAAAGCTTTCTGGAAGGGAAGTCGAGGCGAGAAAAGGCTCTCTCGTACACAACTACGTTCTGGAGCGAGCGAGCAGCGCAGCGCACCTGACGACAGATGCCACTTTCGCAAGCCTAATGGAATCATGGACAAGGCCGAGAACAAGTCGACGATGCTGTGTAGAGAACGCTTTCCATTGCCGACAACCATCTACTTGAGCTTTTCACTCCGAATTCGGAACAAAGAATCAAAATCCGAAAGACGAAGAAACGCATACGTTTGGATGTATCACATTTCGACCGAATGATGAGGTGGAGACACGATGAAGGCATAATTTTAGCTCCGCCATTTTAATTTCGAATAAATGACTTTGTTATATTGCTTAAATAATCATTCTCTCGGCCATAAATTTGTGATACAAAATTTCGGCCATTACGACCAAATGTTCCGAAGCTATGGTTCTGATAGCATTCAGAGGTTATTTAGGAACAAACTGCTTTAATGGATTGAGGGTAGACATCTTCGCGGAACGGGCTTTTCATCTCCAGCTGTTTCTTACATTGTGACCATGGTATCGCTTAGCTCCCTTGGCAGAAGGACATCAGGCAAACCGCGGTCGGTCTTGAGCTCAGAAGGGGGCGGTTCGGGTTCAATAGTCGAGTCAGTTGGAACGGCTTCTTCGTCTCTACTAAGAGCCACAGTCAGTATTGCCATCTCGGTCTTGCCATTCGTTTATTGCTATCTTTGTCTGATCTTTCCGAGCTACTACAAGTTTTTCTTCTTCTTCCTCATCCGGAGACCTTCCTTCAATAACAAATTACATCAAATAAACACTCGCGGTGTTCAAAGCCATGGTAACGTTACTTTCCAAGAGGAAACTTTTTCTCCATTCTCGCCTGTCTCCTCCCGCCATTTCCGAGCTACCTAATATCAGTCGATTTATTATTGGAAGGCCAGCAATATTGCTATCCTTTGAAACTATAAGAAGAAACATCCCCCTCCGCACTCTGCGACACAAAAAGCGACCTCTTTTGATGGAAACGGTATCTTCCCTCGCCTCCTGGTCGAATCTTCATCAAATGCACAGAGAACCAGTCTCTCCTGATATTACGGAGCTTTGGTATCAAATAAACAGTTTTTAGGGTAATTTATTTCGAACTCTGGAAAATATCAATTCGCACGAATAACACGATAACACGATATTATCAAAATTATCACGATATTATCAGAATATTATCAAAAGAATTACAAGTCACTGGAGTTTTCATGCCATTTCAAAGTTCATTTTGAAATATTGAATGAATGCTGTTCCGAGAAGGAAGATGTTTTGAACTGAAATGATTGCCAGAATCCTTTCGCATTCAACTTCAATATTATTTGTGCTTGAGTGGTTTTATTGGGGATTCGATTTTGATTATTCGCGAGTACAGACGTTAGCTTCACTTCCTCTGATTCGTTGCATTATATCTATGGTAATAAATTGTTGAGCGAATATAATCGGCTGAACAGTGCAGGTTTTAATATTATTGATCATACTGGGAGGGGAATGTGAGAGAATTTCGTAAGCGATAGAAGAAAAATAAAGAATTATAATGACTTAGAATAGAAGTAGATACGGCTGATTAAAAATAATTTAACTACCCTCGATCACTCTGCGGTTACTGAAATTTAGGAAGAATGATAATTTTTTTGAAGAAAGTATAAGTTTTGGAAAATTTCCTACAATAAAAAAATGTTGCAGGTGATGACCCATCTTTTACATCTTTAAAAATCATGTGGTGAGAATCTTTTTTTGGGGCAAGTTTATTTTTGGCGTTGGAAGAGCTAAACTGCGTCACCCAGGTTGTCAAGTGGGTAACTGCGGTGCGCATAACGAGCCGGCAACATTTCCAGGGAGACGCCATTCTTGGCCAAGAATGGATCCACTTCACTCGTACTCACACGCAATTCGACGGGAAATGTCAACATCATATATCTGATATACGTTTCGAAAAAACATCCTTCAGTGGGAAATGCTGCAGCAAACTTATATTTTTCTCGTTCCAAGTCCTCGCTTGTATCAAGTTTTAGTTTATCGTTACGTGGACAAATTTTGGAGAAAAAACAAAAATTGTTGTCATAAATACTGGTAAATATTTTTGTGGCTTTTCTGAGCTTGAAGACGGATTCATCTTTAAGAATTCATAATATATCTAAATCATCAGAGGTCAATTTGAAAATGTCGAACCATTCCGCCATTTCGTTTGCTTTTTTTTATGAAACTGAAATTCATCTATAATAGTTCTTGGGAACGATATGCTTTGAGCTTTGTACTTCTACGGAAGTTAAGTGCTTAATGTTGGCCACGTTCCATGTTGACTATATTGCTCTTCTCTGTAGGGTTACATCGCTGGTAATAATTCATAACATCCTTCTACTATAACTGTCGCAAGAAGTGACGGAAATATGCTATTCCAAATATCCTACATTGAATCAACTTCACGCCTCATTTGCATCCCAGAATTATGAAGCTGATCGTACAGGAACGACAAGGTCTAACGGCGGTGGTTTTCAGGACCATCATCAACATTCTAGAGAGGGGTGCAGCTAATTTATTCGAACCAAGTCAACGTGAGTAAATTACTTGTTTTCGACGGATAAAACCAACAATTAGTTTTCGCCGCTGAACATATCGTTGGTCCAGTGCAAGAGTGGTCTATCTCAAAAAAATGCGATTTTGAGTTTTTTACGTAAATCATTTTCAAATCACCTCTACTTTCACCATGCAAGACCGTATCATCTGAAACTAGACGGAACACCGCAAGATCGAGCGGAGGTAAGTGGACCATCTTGGATCTGGTTAGGGCTCGAAGTACAAGAGGGAGTTATATGTCAGTTGATCCATGCACCTCTCCAAGAAAGGTTTAAATGTACAGTGCAATAGTGGACTTTCATGTGATAACCCGACGGTAAGTAATATTTTGATCCCTTTCTTTCGTGCAAAACTGATCTAACACGTGTTGGCGCTGTTAAGGACGAGAAATTGACTTATACGCCTACAACACTAGACACGAGAAGATTAGTTGAGATTTTTCACTTTTGGCTTTAAGACGAAAATTTGAGATGTTTATTGAAGTACAGAGTTGAATTTATTTTACGAAAATAAAGTTATTTCGAGTTCTTATTCTAATATTGACTTGATTCATCCTGAAAATCGCTAAAATACTTTGGTGCAAGAAAGGAACATCTTCGTTTTTGTCCATAATTTGACCATACACAATATTGTCAGGGCATTCAGAGAGGGAAAAATCATCGAGAATGGATAGAAGAGTCCTGTGGGAAGGTGAGTGCAAAATTGGAACTCGATTGGATAAACCAGCTAGAGGATGTTGGAGGAAGGGCAAAGCAAAAACTTTGAACAGCTCTACTGAAAAATCGTGTTTTTTGAGTTAGACCACTCTTGAACTGGACTGACGATATATCATCAGTTCCGTGTAACGCATTTTTATCTGCGGTTTTTCATCCAAGCAATGTCATTTCGCATACATTTGAGGCATGAAAAAGAGCTTTCGAAAATTAGCGTTTCGCAATATCGTCTTCAAAAGTTTTATTGTATTGCCTGTGACTTATCTTTCAACCCACAATTATTCAAATATCTTCGTTAATTACAGATATCGGTTCGAAATGTGTACTTCTTCGAAAAAAAGTAGAAAATGCCAAAATTCGACGGTTTTTCCACCAGTCAAAAATTATCGTCATCGTCGAACCTTACTAACATACAGTTAAACTCATGTTCATTTAGTAGTCCATCGGTCGCTTTTATTCTGAGCCTAGCTGCCGATAAAATACAATGGCTAAAACAGTTCAGTTGTCGCTTTTCGCCCTTGTCATTTTCAAAATGGCAAATTAAGGGGTGCGCCTCAAAGTGCCAAGAACAATAGTAGCGGAGACAATGGGGCGACGAAAGGCTGCCGGCTCCTCTCAAGGGGTCTACTCAAGTGCGGTGATCATGACTGGTCCGTGCCTCCGTCTAATCCCACCACTCAGAGCAGAGTTGTACCGTCCTTGAGTCTCTCGGAATATATAGCTCATTTGGTATCCAGATCATGCACGCTCCAAGAATCTCCTCCTCTGACACTCTGAGGCTTTCCTTGTTTCGGAGCTTAAAAAGAAAACGCAATCACTCTCAGGCTGACAGTATAATTTACCATTTTTCGTGGTTCTTAGGGCTTTAACCTCTGAGAAGAATGCTCGTCTGATGATGATGGAGTGTAAAGAAAGAGAGAAAGACGGAGTTTCAATACATAAGAATGGCGAGCACGATGCAAACGTTTGATTAGGTTAAAATGATAAAGTTTTATCGTTCAATGATACAATTGATGATATGATTCGTTCTCTAATTATAGTTTGAATCGTCGCGAATTTTCATCGTGAGATATTATGCTGTTGCAATACTTCCAATAAGTATCAAAATATTCCATTCGTTTTTCTGTAAAACTCTACCCAACTTATCTCTTGGGCCAAATATTCTTTCTTTTTTACCAAGCGGCTCTTTGTACCTGAAACTTCATGAGGCAGTTACGCACGAATCCAACGATTGGATTAAACTATTATCCCATATCATTCTCCTCTTTCTTATCTCTTCAGAAGGAGTCGTACTGTCACTTCATTCTATACAAGGGGAAAATAATGCGACCTCAAATCTATTTTGGCAATGGTGTCATTTTCGGGTTTTTGAAATACCAAGGTTGATTCTATCGTTCCTTAGATCTATTTTGCAGCGACCCCATACCTGGAGGACAGCACTCGAATAATATTGGAGATATTGGCCAACCAAATCCCTGTTCCTGCGATCTATATTTATGAAGTCCGTTCGGTAAACATGAAAGGGGCGCCTTCTACTGACGGAAAGGATTCGGAAAGTCAAACAGTTCCCAGAGCCCACGTTGAAAGCCAAAGTAGGCACTAGCCGTCGTGCTTTGCATCCCATCTCCCTAGAAACGCTACGGCCCAGGTTCAGGCAGCGATGAGTGGGAAAGGCTCTCTCTGGCAAAACGTGGTCTAAATACCGAAAAAAGAGACAGGCTCTTTTGTTTTGTTTCAAGGCAAGGCACGTCGACACTGATTTCGTTACTTACCTAGGAAATGTGGCAATCGTAGGAGAGCACCTGTTTCGACTAGGTGGAAATATTTCTCTCTATATTTGTCTTGTTTTGCAAATTAAATAATGTCAAAGTAAATTCGATAGAGAAATCAAAAAATTAATCACGATATTAAAATTAATTGATCAAAAGCGAAATAAGAAAATTCAGCTAAACAAACACGTGAAAACAGATCGGCTTGGTAGTTTGCATCAAACTGTATTACCTACGGGAGAGTTAAGTACGTCTCCCAAAAAAAAAAAAAGATTTTATAATTTTTGATTTATTACCTATATATACATTTGTTTATTTTTTATGATCAAAAGCAGTTGATAATTTTGAGGTAGATTAAAAGATTCTTTAATTTCAAACATCGGCACCATTTCAAGTTTTAGTAGGATTCCACTGATTTGAGCTCCATTGATCTCATTCACTATAAATTACGCGTCGCCACGCGGTAGCCCAAAGCAATCAAATCGTATGACTTTCCGATCAAAAATATGTGCAAACAATATTAATGTTCGTGGATTGTGAGGAGGAGAGAAACCAGGCGACAAATTCTCCAATTGTTCAATGTCTGGCCGAGTACTTCCGCCCCTTCGGGCATCATCAGGGTGACGTGGAGCCATAGGGTCCACAGCCCACGTCGCCCTGATGATGCCCGAACGGGCGGAAGTACTCGGCCAGAGATTAAACAATTGGAGAATTAGTCGCCTGGTTTCTCTCCCCCTCAAAACCCACGAACATCAAAGAATGCGACGTCAGGATGAGAACAATATTAATATTACCCTATATTTCTCCATAGCAAATTATTCATTCTATAGTCTTCAGGAATTTCTTAAACCCTTGTAAGCCAAGCCTCGACGAGCCAAACTGCAAAATTTTATGTGAAAGCTCACTCAAAATTTATTTTATGAGTTGAGCACTTTCACGTTAAAATAAATTTTCAATTTACATTTTACAAATTAAAACTAAAAACTTGAAAAGAAGTAACTAATTAATTTACTCGGCCTGTCGGATTAATCGTTGTTCGAGAATAGGAATGAGTTTGAGAGTAAAAACATTAGTATTCGATTGCATTGGTGAATGGTGATTGACAAGCTGAATGAATGTAGGTATCGGAATTGAGACGGGCTTCACGTTTGAAGAGGCGGCTCGCTTCTTTCCGACAAGCGCTCGTTCCGACTTGAACCTACTCTACCGCAAAGCGAGTCTGAACACGCCTTATTCTGTTGAGCGAAGTAATCCCGTTTGTCGAGAAGCCTGTGAGCGTCGTTACATTAGTAGTTGTAGTGGTATGAAGTAGGGTGAACTGTCCAGTCTGTGAACGATTAAGGATTAAGGAGTTCTAGTTCAACTTCATAAATCCTCTGCAAAGCCTCTATTCAATTTTTTCCTGGCTTTCCCGGCCTCTAGTGCTTCAAAATCTATTCAAGAATCGAAATTATATTAGAAAACTCAGCTTCATTGCGTACAGAATGAAGACGAAAGGGAAATGTAGAAAAAGAGCTGTTCTCCAGTTTGTGAACAAAACCTTTCCTGTATGTGGACAATGTCTTCTAGTTCGTGAACGCGGATGAGACTATGTAATTTATGTTTTGTAATTAAAATAATAAGATAATATTATGCAATTTAAATAATAAGTAGGTACCCAGGTAAGGTAATTTTTGGTTTGTACCCATCATATTTCCGTTTTTCCTGGTTTTTATGGCAATCAGGGTAGAAAACGGTACGATGTGAAAAATGTGTTACCCGAAATTTGAGCATTTATGAAAGGGAAATCTTTAGGTAAGGTTTTATTTTTAATGTAATAAGCAACTCTGTCAACAAGGCACTTTATTATTGGCTGAAACATAGAGAAACGTAAGAAACATACTTTATGCTAAACAATGTAAGCAGTAAGGCACAGCAATCAGAAGCGAAATTACAGCCTTAATGGAAATCAGCGAATAGAATAAAAATTAGCGAATAGAAAACAGCGTTAATTACGAAATTAGCAAATAGAAAATCTGCGAATAGAAAAACAGCGAATAGAAAACAGCCTTCATTAGTACGAAATTACAGCCTTAATGGAAATCAGCGAATAGAATAAAAATTAGCGAATAGAAAACAGCGTTAATTACGAAATTAGCAAATAGAAAATCTGCGAATAGAAAAACAGCGAATAGAAAACAGCCTTCATTAGTACGAAATTACAGCCTTAATGGAAATCAGCGAATAGAATAGAAAACAGCGAATAGAAAACAGCGTTAATTACGAAATTAGCGAATAGAAAATCTGTGAATAGAAAAACAGCGAATAGAAAACAGCCTTCATTAGTACGAAATTACAGCCTTAATGGAAAACAGCGAATAGAATAGAAAACTTTATTGAAAACACAGACTAGTTCAAACGAGAAAACACAGACTAGTTCACATAACATTCACAGAAAATCACATTCCAGTAAAAAGGGTAACTTGACCAACGAAATCGCCTAGAAAGTAATTAATCTTCTTCTTGTGCTTCGCACTCAAAGCACTTGAATTCTCCTGATCCCAAATACAATGTGCAGGCTTCATGCCACCAAACATTGCATTTGCTACACACGATCCAATCTTCCTGTGTTGGAGAATCGTATAACTCATCACAAGAGGGACATCTGTGTTCTTCAGCACTGTCTTCATCAGTTCTGTCTTGACATGCTTCCGTAGAGCTTCTTGTTGCATTGCTGGAGCTTTCTGGTAGTGTCTTCCTTGCTGCTCTGCCGGATTTTCCTTTTTTTGATGTTTCTTTCTTTTGTTGATTTCGTGTTTTTTTCTCGGATTTGGATTCCAGTTTTCTTGCTTTCATTTTTTCTTGTTCAGATTTCTTCTCTTCCCTTTGTTTAGCCTTCTCTGCTTTGGCCTTTTCTTTCTCTTCTTTCTCTTTCTCTTTCTGCTCATGTTCTTTTTGCCAATCAGACTCAGTGATACAATACTGCTTTGTGACTGCTCCAGTTACTCTCTTCGTAGTAATTTTTTTTCCTGTGTCTGGTAACGTCAATTCTTTGGCCCAAATACTCTTTAATCTTTCTGTTTGATCATCCCAGTTAGTAGAAGCCACAAGTGTGTTTTTTTGTATCCCATCAGATTGAAATCCCACAACTTTGGTTATTGTTGTATCAATAACAGGGATATTGCTGACTGCTTCAACAGTGGTAGATTCAGCATTGATATCATTACGTTCTGTCAAATCCAGATCAAGATTGAGATCCCACTCACCTGAGATGTCCACTGGCAAGCTCATTACATCAAAAAGCTCAGGCGACACATTAGATGTTCCTGGTTCATTAGCTTCACACAAATTTGGAGCTGGGATGGAATTCTGGGAACCAGAAGGGTTGTTCTCCAATGTAACAGTATCAGTTTTGAGGGTAGTGTTGAATGGATGTGAGGCTGTGGCACATTTTTCCCACACGACGAATAGTGACTTCTTGTTCCCAACATCAGGGCATGTTCCCTCTCTCAGGTGTGCCTGAAACTCTTCTCGATCGTTTTCATCCAGGTAGTGTTCAATCACTCTCCGAGTGGTCGACAAGTCCTCGGGGTTGAGTCTTTCTCCATCATCCTTAGCAACGGATATTGTTTCTCCTTCTACTTCAGCACGTCTTACAGAAATGCATTTGCTGTAGTCTACGGCATTTTCATCAAGTGGAAAAAGTCCACATGCTCTGAACCCATGTTGTATTGATTCCCTCTTCACTGCATCAAACGCTGTTTTGAATAGAGGCGCGAAGTTGCTCCGGTTGATTGTCAACCCAATTTGTTTTGAATTCCTCACAACATTCCTCCAAGCATTTTTCAGAGGGCGAAACATACTCACATCGCAAGGTTGAATGATGTGGGTAGCGTTAGGAGGAAGGCAGTAAATCAATATTTGTTTTTCAGCACAAAAATGAGAAAGCTGCAGGCTGAGATGGCTTCTATGCCCATCTAAGAATAAAATGACTGGGAACTTCACGTTATTGTCCTCTAAATACTTGACCAGAACTTTTGTCACGTACTCATAAAAGACAGAGGACACCATCCAACCCGAATCGGATTTCCCTATACTCCAACTCTGCGGCAAAGTCTTCATCACAGCCACAGGGGTTCGTTTATAGGGATAAACAACCATAGGAGGTAAAGCATCGCCTTTGGCATTATAGGTACAGAGAACTGTGATGGATTCTTTCTCCTTTCCGTTGTTTATTTCATATAGGTTTCTGTAACCTTTTGGTCCCAAAACTTTCCCAGTTTTGGGGCAAGTGAGGCATCCAGTCTCATCACAGTTGAGGACTCTAGCACCATCTTCAAAAATATCCTCACAATCTTTAGTTTTCAGAAGCTGTCGAAGCATTTTAAACCATTCTTGTATCCCCTCTTTGGTCACAGCAGCTCTAGCTCTCGAAATGGCTTCTGCATTTTGTTGGTGAATTTCTGGATGCCTTTTGAGAAACAAGGACATCCATTTGTCTCCTGGCCTTTGGTTTACAAAAGGGGTGTCTCGAGGGCACTGTTGCATAACCCTTTGTATTGAATCTTTGACATCTTCTTTAGAAAGAGGGAACCCCAACTTAGCTTTGTTTACAATCCACGTCGCAACTTCAGCCTCCTCCTCGCCAGTCAAGTATGTGCTGGGGCCCATTTTGGTCACAATAGGTCGAATCCCAGTTAATTTGGAATGTAATGTGCTTTTAGGTATGCCATAATCCCTAGATGCTTGGCCGAAAGTCATTGTTCCTTCCCGAATAAGCTGGAGAGCTTCTTGTAGCTTATCGAGTGAGTAGCTGATCGCAGGTTTCTTGCCCTTCTGTGAGTTTCTTAGTACACGCTCCTCTTCGCTTCTATCTCTCTCTTCAACTGATTTTCTTTTCCCTGACATCTGTAAAGATGAGTAGGTACCTAGTACCTACTTAGCAATTAGGGTTTTAATAACTTGGCAGTAATATGAAATGCAGGTAGGTAAGAAGGTACCTACCTAACTAGGCAGCTCATAGAATACCCTCATTAGAATTACCACCAAGTTATTGATCGAAGTAAGCCACATGTCTACCATTTGAGACTTGGGTAAGAAAATAATATATCCTAAATAAATATAATGGAGGTGTAGTTAGGTAGGTACCTATTTAACTTTGTGCCTAATATCTAATTATCTAAGTAAAATGAACCGTTCACAGACAGGACACTTGAAGTCCAATGTGTGGACGGTATGATTTTTCTTCCTATTTTGCCGTTCACATACTGGAAAAACACGCCTCTCCTCCTAGGTTTTAATACTTATTGAAAGGCAGAAGGCAGGTTACAATTACAACATCTTAACTATGGGAATACGTACATCAGTGCATTTTCCAGTTTGTGAACAGCTGTCCACACATTGGGAAACAGACCTTCTGTCAGGCCAGTGTGCGTACACGCAATTGAACCTTCAAATCAAAATACTTTTCCGGATTTGAAGCATTTTTATGGTGAGAAAACATGAAACGAACCCAAAATATCAACAAAAACCGAAATAAGTTCAAGAAAATTGCTCAAGTTTCTTACTTTGGAGTTAGAGAATCTTGACACTCGCCTCCTGATGTTGAGCGCTCAAGCAGACATGTGGAAATGAAATAACCTTCTTCCGTTTTTTTACCTCCTACCATCTGGAAACTTTCCAGCGACCTCTGTAACACCCTAACGTAACTAAAAATCACTCGGGAACCCACTAGATCGCACTACAATCCCTATTCTAGCCGCTTTCCTCAGCGCCGTCCACAGAATGGGTCCCGTCCACAGACTGGACAGTTCACCCTAGTAGATATATGAAACACGAAGCAGGAGCATCATGCGAACAAGTTTATAATACGGTTTCCTTTGAGTGGAGCGACTACTGGTCGAAATGGGGAAACCCGCTGTGCAGCAATACCGTTACATTGAAACTACAGCTGTGAACTTGCAACAGCGCAAAATTACAATCATAATGAAACCAGTTGTACTGGCATAGCTGCGTCGTTATCTCAATAACGATGGTCATGAATATCTAAATTCTTGCCCTCAGCGTATACGATATAACGTGAGTAAACTTAACAAACAGCTGTCTAGCCGTAAACTACTTGATTGAAGCAGCTCAAATCCGAGTAAACCTCTAGAACCAGAATAAATTGTTCAAGCCGAGCAACAAGAGCACAACGGAATTTCATAAAAAATAAATTGACTGTAAGTACAATTTATTTATTTTATAAATTTATTTTCTACTTTCAAATCGGTGTTTTCTCTTTGAAAAGTTAGATTCTAAAGAAGGCTTATTTTGGACAAAAATCAGGCAAAAGGGTCTGCTGTTTTAATAATTAAGGTATAGCATGTTATTATGAAGCTAGGGAAGTATACAAATTATTTCAGCCATTGATACCGTGGAAATCCCTGTAATTATTAATAGATGCTGAATTGGTTAGAAATACGTCGGGTAAATTAAGTGAGGAACAACGCAGAAAATACGTAATCAGCTTATGCTAAGGAACTCAGTTGTTAAGAATGCAAATAATGTAAGATGGATGCAGGGTCGGAACTTCAACACTTGTTTATATCGGTAAACAAGTAAAGAAGTTTTAATGGTTCGGAGCATTTCGGACTCTGGTACCCTCAAGTTTTAACGACCTGAAGCCGAACCCTCGAGTACTAACAGAAGATCGGAGCGAATTACTAGCTAGAAATTGTTTTGCATGGAAGTCGGCGAACCGTCCTCTAATTCAGCGTGTTCTGAGCAAACTTCGAATTTTCGCCTTCATAAAATGGGGGCTTTGATTTTTTCCTATTTCATCTCTTCCGACGGTTTGTTCGCCAAATTATTTGAACGGGTTTCTCAACTGGAAACCAGGGGAAAATCGGTTTCCCTATTTCAAGAGAACTACCTATCGGTCAGATGTGTTTAGAAAGGAAAACATTGTTTTTTGTGGAGAGTATTATTTTCAGCCTTCTATCGTGAATATCAGTTGTTCAGATTTGGTTCATCGGCATGTAACAGCTCATTATTTATACACTTGGCTTTGCTTTCGCATAAATAGTCAGCTAATAATACATGATAAAATGGTGGAATACGATGAGCCCAGTACAATGAATAACATATTTATTTTTTTCAAGAGTCAAAAATGAATTTATGAACGTGTTGAGAACATATTCCTAACAAATAATTTCTCAAGTAATTCCCAACGTTTACGACAAATAAAAAAATCAGAGTAATTTAATTATATCCCAGGTTAGATTAACTTCAAGATAATAATCAGAGATAAACATTTATTATATGAGTCACAGATTAACATTCTGGAAATGTGCTCGTTTAACAAGCAAAGCTTTTTCACTCCCTATGTAGGGAGTTATTATTTGATGGTAAAAATGCATGATACTTATCAAACTGCCTGTCAATGAGAGCCTATATACTTCGTAAAAATTATGTTCTCGTCAATTAACGACAACACAGATTAAGTCCCGTGTCTACAGATTAGCTCTTTTTGCATATCACCTTCTGTATAACATTTTGAAACATTAGTCCCACCTAATTTTATATTCCACCGCTGCCGAGATTGGTGATTCATAATTAAACCTCATTTTTCACTCGGCTCTTTCTTTTCAAAGTAAAGAACACGACCCCGAGATAAATAAATTGGGTACCACAGTTTTTTTTACACTCATCCGTGACGAAGCATGGAGAATCGGATAAGGGGGTGGGTTTTCGATGCCGAGCAAGAAGAAAAAGCGACTAATTGCCAAAGTCATTAGGCGATACACGAAGTACGGAGGCGGTTATGCCGAGAGTTCTTGTGAGCGAGAGAGGGAAAGACAATGTCGATAGAACCTGAGCGAGTAGAAGACGGAAGATGGATCTTTCAAAACGGAAGAAAGCGAGAGGGATTTTCTCGACTGGAAGTAAACGGCGAAACAATAACATTTCTCGAAGCGACGCCCTCCCGAAATCGACGAGACCGGAGATGTGAGAACGAATTATGTGGGTCACCATATATCCAGTTAATATCCCAGACACGAGGTTGCACACCTAGGAACGACAGATATTTTTTCAAACTTTCCGCCTCTATTCGTTCTACTGGATTTTTGGACCTTTTTTCCCTTTTTTTTATTGTATCTGAACCAGTGTTTTTCACGGAATATGGAGTGATTTTTTTCATGCCGCCCGTCAAGCAGCGGCTGTGGACTTTTTTATACTGCGGCGACTGATTTAATTTCCGGCCAATATTCGATTCCGAGTCCGTAAAATGCTTTTAGAACAACATTGGTCTGTCAACAAAACCGCCGTACTGATGCAACAGTATTTAAATAAAACCGGGTGACATTTATTTCAGGTCACATAGAGAGCCAGTGAAGTCCATCAGTTAAAGCAATGTTAATCCACCGAATATATCGACATTTAAAAGCCAAATTGGCCCGTTTTTTAAACCTAAGTTGCGCTCGCTGTTTTTGGCGAAATATGGTTTATCAAGTCAGAATGTTTTACAATCAAAATGTTTACATTGTTTCTCCCCATAATTGCTGATGATAATGAGAAAGCTCCCCTGCGTATATAATTGCGTCACCATAGGAGACATTAGAATAGTGTGATCGTACGTAGCTCCGGTCTCGAGATTTGGTAAACCTTCGCTACTGAGCACAAAAAACTGGGTAGTATTCTCGGTTCTATATTAATTTGGTTCAAAACGGAACTCTTGATATTATATCTATTGACGAGTATAGTTTAATAAGATGTAAAATCTAGTAGTTACTATTGATAAAAATCGTGACTGAAGCCCCATAATATAAATTATGAGCCCTGATTCTTAAAATATTAAAAGAATACAATAAATATCCTGAAACTCAATCGTACCAATTTTATATGGCTTCTAAGAATTCTGGACATTTTTGTCATAAAAATTGCAAAGCAGAGTAAAGCATAAGCTTCATTTTACTTGGCGGGATTGCGAAAAATCTGTCCTTTCTTGGAAGGATGAACGTTCCCTGATTTCAGCTTTGAATGAAGCGTCCGCCGTTTCGTATACATTTTGGTCTGGAGGGTAAGTAAAGCGCTGGAGGATGAGGAGCATAACTTTTGTTTTGAGATTTTCGGTATCCGCCTGCCAACTGCTCCACTGGTAGTGGCTTGGCAAACTTGGCCATATCTCTGAGTGGGAAAGTTTTCGGCCCCGAAACTGTACTCGCCTGGAGCTTTCGTGTCCTATGGTTCCTTTGGGAAGGACAACCGCTCCTTCGAAGCTTGTCTTCAATTTTGCCCCTTGACAATAACATGGACTGTCTGCGTCTGGAGACGAAGCGCTACTCCCACCTGGGGCGTTTCGAGGCTTGAGACCGAGCTACCAAGAAATTCTTCTTCGTCCTCACAAAAACCACTGCTAAGATTCGTTTTCACGTAACCTCCAACTAGCTAAACAGAATGTTAGATTGTCTCCTCAGTGCATAATAGGGAGTTCTCGGGAAATCCGGTAGTTTAGCAAGATGAAAGTTCTTCTTGGTTGAGTCGTCGCATCTCTCATCGTACTGGGTTGGTGAGGGGGAGAAGAACCAGGCGACATGTTCTCCGATTTTTTATTAACTGGCCGAGTACTTTCGCCCCTTCGGGCATCCTCAGGGCGATGTGGAACCATAGGTTACCACAGCCTATGGTAACCTATGGTTCCACATCGCCCTGAGGATGCCCGAAGGGGCGAAAGTACTCGGCCAGTTAATAAAAAATCGGAGAACATGTCGCCTGGTTCTTCTCCCCCTCACCAACCCAGTACGAAGATGAAAGTTACATTGTTAAGTTATAGAATCACAATAGTCCATCAGACCAGTTGTGGCAATCTGCTGTCACGCGAGTACCGCACTCCACGTGATTTTTAGCGACGTCTGTGTGTTGTAGAGGTTTGGGTTGGAGATCCCACAATTTGGTGTATTTAATTAAATTTTTATGTTATGTCCCCGCGGAGCTATTCGCGCTTGAAAAAAACTCAAAACACGTTTTTGACATAAAGTGGAATATATCTCGAAGCTATCATAATACGCTAGCCATTTTCTTATTTTTAATGAATTCTACATTAAATCCCTTCAATTTCTTCCACAGCACCTAATCGTTCCCATTTCGGGAACGTGACGAAAAAAAAATTCCAAAGTTGAAACTTCAAAAGTGTGAAAACCGTAAAAAATTCAAAATATAATATCAATCGTTCGAATTCCACGTCTAATTTCCTGTAAGAATCATTAGTTAATCAAATTTGAACAGTACTGTTGTAAGTATTTTAACGAATTTTCGAAGTTGAAAAACGTAGGAGTGGCGTAGTATTAAACCTGAAAAAACTTATAGTTGTCGTGAAATTTCCACCGTTTTGACGTCATATTCGGATTCAGCATTAAATTTCCTATAAGAATAGCTTTCAAAATCGCTTTAAAACGAAAATTTAATTGTTCACTATTACCGATGCCAGCGGAGCTCGGAATTTCGGCCGGCGAAAAACTCGATTTACGGAAAATAATTTCTCTGGCTCTGTTTAAATTTTTTTCGTCAAATTTTTTGCTATGTACGTGTGTAAGGCGTTCAAATGAAGACTCCTACATAATAAAACAATTGATTCGAATTTATTTTGATCCCGAAAATCACGGTTAAAGTCCAATTTTTGAGCTTTCATAAACCGATTTTTTTGGACCACTTGCAGATTTTTCCGAGAAATAAAAAAAATCACAAAAATACATCCTGGTAAGACACAACTTTCCTAAAAATTTTAGATTTTTATCTGTATTGAGAGACGAGTAAAAAATCGCTAACTGATCGGTTGAAAAAAATCGCAGGGGTACCCATTGGATTTCTCGCGAAAAATTTTTTGGAATAGATTTCGCTCAAATTCAGCATAATGATAGTTGATGATGTGTATATCAATAATATATGGTTCATTCTTTGATTCTTTCGCATTAAATAGATGAAAATAACGTTTAAGGTTGAAAAATGTCATGTTTTCGTGTATAGTCAACTAATATTGTTGAATAACGCAAAAACGGTTGAAAAATGGATAGGTACATTACATTAGGAAAATGTGGACAGTTAAATTACCCATCTTTTGGTATATTCAAACATCTGAATTGACGACTTTTTGTTTGAGTTATCCACTGTGCAAGTTACAAATATTGGGAAACTTACAGTTGTTATGTCTAATTTTGCTCCTACTTTGCTCCAGTTGAAAAACACAATACTTTATGATACTAAGTTCAATACCATCCCCACCACCAACATACCAAATTATAGCAACTACTACTCCCTACTATAAAACCTACCATAGATTCCCACTCTCCATACACAAATAATAACTACTAATACCTACCTATACCTATACTATATATTATAGTAGTGACAAGGACAACAACCCCACAAAATAATATGTAAGGCCCGAGAGGCCGACCGTGCGCGATTGCTGAGGGGGCTGGGCGGCGAAGCCGCCAGGGGCGCTCAGCCCCTAGTTAATAAATAAATACCGATGATATTCTTCACACCTCGTCATGTGGAAAGATGCTGTATTGATGGAGCGTGAGTATAGAATTTACTCCTCCATAATAAAAATGACGCTAAACCCCGGAAAATCCTCTTTATTGAACTGCTGTTCTCCTTAGAACTCCTCCCATCAGCGAGAAGCTTATAAATCGAGGATTCGGTTTCAGGCGAGACGGTCCGTGGGAACCAATGCGAAAGGAAAGAGTCGCAGGTGCTAAATCCCTGACAGTGAAAAATTCTCGCGCTAGGAACGAAGAAGGAGCTTCTCTTTGGCGGCACTTTTCGCTTTGCTGTAATCCAGCTTCCCCTGCTCCCTACGTGCCCTACGGGCGAAGGTAATTTGATTGTGTTACGTCCTCGCGGTTCTCCGCACTTTTCTTTTCGAAGAATTTCATTGTGCTGCGCGAGGCCTTTTTCCGCCCGCTTCTCAATGTCGTCCGCGCCCTCTCGAGTCAAGTTCTTTTCCTCCAGTCACCCTATTCATCCTGAGTCGTATTTTCTTTGATAAACCGCAAACCCGATTCTTATTATCAGTTTGAGAGTATTTCATCACCTTCTTCATTGATTTTGGTTTCACTCTTTATCCGACTGTTAAACAAAGGTAAACCGAAATCGGTAAAATTGATAGCAGAAAGCATTTCTAAAAACAAACATCGATGGATGGGTCGATGGATATTGTAAACATCAATCGGATGGGGAGCAAACACTATGCGGTAAAATACTGTTAAGGCACCAAGTCACTTGTGAACATTTTCTATTGACTTAGGATTTCCATTTTTTTCCTCTTGGGGGTTTCAGTGTACTTGATCTAAATCCGAAACTTTCTTGCAAAATTTTACCTCTGATGAAAATTTATGCGCTGTTATAGATCTTTCCGTTAGTACTGTAGTCTATTTGATGCTTATAATCGTCGTGCTAAGAATGAAGAGGATCATTAAAAACCCAAGTGATTTGAGAACTTTTGATGACCTAAATTATTATAAATGATTTACAAAGACATCATTCAAGGACAGGAACCTATAGCGATCATTTATGAAGTGATATGATTTTACAAGAGCAGCCATTTGTAGCATTTCCCAGCGGAATACGAATTTATGAATTGGGACACGACGAGGCGGAGATTTATTTCATTTAAAAAACCACCAAAGCCTTGGGGACAAGTTTATGGACTGGGCAAACTTTCACACGCTCTGAGCAGCTAATTTATGCCTCCTTTTGTTTTCTCCCATTGTTCGTAACCGCATATGAATGCGGATAACGAGGTCGGATAATAACAACGGTGGCTGGCGATTCGCCAGCGAAGGAATTATCTGGATCCGGCGTCGTTCCTTCTAGCGATTCCCTTATCGGTCGAGCTGATGTAATTTTTCAAAAATGTTATTTTCATTTAATTTTCGACGGTAAATATTCAAAGATAGAAAGCCCTTTCTTGGCCTCATTTGTTACAAATTGGGAAAAATACCTGTTTCAAAAAACTTACTCAGAGTTGATAAGGTAAGAACGTAATTTTGAATGTTGTAAATGCGAACAGTATTTTTCAAAGTACGATCGTTGATAGCATGGTTCGAACAAAAACTTACAAAACACATAGGAATACATCTAATCAGGTGTTCTAATTTAGTTCGCGAATATAGGCTGTCTGAAAAATTACTTAATTACTTCATACTTCAATGAACTGTAGCGAATAGTTCCTGGAAGGTCGTCTCACCTGCAAAAAAGAGAAAAACTGATTAAATGAGCTATAGAATTCGTATTGATTTTTCTCTACATAGGTAAATCCCAATATTCAGTTTCTTTGTGCGCTTCTGATACGCCATTCCCAGGTTCCAAAAGCCTCCACGGTGAGCAACTCTCGGCTGCCCGCTTGGACGCCTCGTTTAAAACATAAACCTGGCCACATTAATTTTATAGTTACGATAACAGCTTATTTATATTTGTAATAAAATACTACTGTCTGATTGCAAGGTAAAAAAGAAAAAAAATCGCTTCTCGTTACCTCTGGCCACGGTAGCCTTGAAAGCAGTTGCCCGTTGTAACAAAGAATAATTTAATTACCGTTGCCCTATTGCTGTAAGGAAAAGCATACCCTCTCACTATGAACTTCTGATGTCAAAAGACTACGAGATCCGCCAGGCAAGGTATACATCAAGGAACACAGAAGGGGCTGGAAGGTTGGATTAAACGAGGTCACGCAAAGGCGAAGTTAGGGACTTCAGTGCCAGCCAGAATTATTTCAAGTTGCTAAAAAAAAATGTACAAATGAGTATACTAATCCTATTCAAATTTTATGATATCTTTTGAAGCACTCAAGTGGTACTTACGCATATTTTACTTGTTTTGCTGCATAGCATATCTAGTAGAAATGAGATAGCCTGCTCTTTCGTCGATGGAATCGCTCCACTTTATTTTCGATAGAACTTCGATTAGTATAAAATTGAATCTTCTACCGTCAATAATAGCGAATGTCAAATGAATTTGTCAATTAGCGAACAGTTGAGTATTTTCCCAACGTTGAGCGAGACCCTGACTTAATACTCATCGGTGGTAATAATTTTGTGAATACCACCACTAAGTCGAAAGGGTCGAGTGCTGTTGTAGTAAAACATGGTGAAACTCGAAAATGGAAAAGACAGGCGGATGGCCCTCATTAACCTGAGGGGAGAAGGGCCACGAGCTACTACGGAATGGGGATTAATTCGGACTGGAAGGAATGAAGTTTCCGAAGTGGGTTAAGCTAGGATTTATGCTTTATGAAAATGCTTGTATAAGTGCCTTGCGAAAGTATGAAAGTTCTCATTCGAAAAAATGCAGACCACTCTCAAAGTCAACTTTGTGCTAAGACGACTTTATTACCTTGCTGTTCACTTCGTACTTCAACTGGCTAAAGTCGTAAGGTACTGTAGCAATCTTTCCTACATCTCCCTCAGGGTGAGAAAGAATCCCTACTGATTGCATTCAAGTCAGCTAATCAAAAATAACGAAGCTATATTATTTCGAAGCAACGCTTGATTTACACATTGCGCTATGAGAGAAAAAACCTCACGTAATCCAATAACTGATAATTGATCTTTTTTTGCAGATAAATTCTATTTCTTTATCCGGTGAAATTCAAAGAGACAAATTTTCAAAGCGGTTGCATGTTAATAGTTATGAAACGCGTTCAATATTATTTCGTCCAAAGTCCTTCGCTATTTTCTGTGCGTTCTCTACAAAATTTATCTTCAACCGTAGCTTCAACTTTTTGAGTCTCTCTTGTTCCAGCGCTGTCGCTACTCTCTGTCATTTTCTGATTTAATTTCGGAAGCTCGGTCTAATATTCTCTCCAACCTCTCGAGAGCTCTCCACACGATCGGCTCATGTTTCTAGTCTAGAGAGGAGCTTCAGCAGAGATGAGAAAGCAGTCCACGTAAACGACGACGTCTAAACGGAAAACTCATACCGTTACAAGAGTCTTGTCAGATTTTCCAAGCTACCAAGCGTTGGTTCCGCAAGCGGAGAAGCCTTATCGCGAATAATTTTTTCGCAAGCCTCCTTTTTATAAGTTTATTTTAACATGAAAATATAATACAAAACTAGTATTTTTGAACAGCCATATTATTTTCAAATTGTAAGCGGCTTGCTTCCTAATCCTGACCATTGCAATCCAACAGCTGGTAGGAGTTAATTTTAATAATTTGCATGCATTTGATAAAAGAGTCAACTTAAATATCAAGAATTTTTTTCTACTCATTTAGTATTTTTGATGTATTATCATATATTATACGTCTTGTTAGGTAATGAATACCTAAGTAACATGATTTTGTGCCGATGAAAACTGAACTTATCATGATGGTTTTTTTTTACTATTCATCAAGTTTTTCGAGGTCTAAATGCGAGCCTTGGTTTTATTGGAAGAAAAGCTTACTGACGACATTCGGCTCGAACGAGAAAATCGTAAAGAGTCGAGGGTTAGAAATTCTCTGCCAGGATGATGAATGGACTGAATGGAAAAAGTAATATACGCCACAAAGTTGAGACATAGCAACGAGTTCGGCCGGTGTTCCTTCATTACTTGAGCACATCTCCCACGAGCATAATCACCGTGACTTCGGACTCTGAGTTTTTTACTGGCAAACGTCCGGAGGCACGAAGGTAGTCGTACATCTCCGAACTATTGCCTGCCGAGCGATGGCGTGAGATGGGTTGAGGTGATGCCCTCGTTGAACCGCGAAATGAAGCTGCCGAAATTAAATTTTGAAAGTTCTGGAAAGATCCGGCTACGGTCTTGGCTATAAGATTTTTCACCGGACTTTTCCTTCGGTATAACGCGATTGCGGTGAGGTGATGCCTGTATAAGCGATGAAACACGGTAGAGTGGTGGCTGAACGCGCTGCTGAATTCTGAGATGCTTGAACGTGTTAGACGGAGAGAGCGCCGGTGAAAAACCAAGATGCGCATGCCCCGTATTGCGTTGCCGAAGATCTCATACTTCTAACGACGTGATTACGACGCCAGGGGAACATTTGCAAGAGACGAGTTGAAGGTTGTCGAGGTGCGGAAGAGGATGAGGCTCTGTTTATAAAACGACCGACCTTAGCCTCGACCCTTCCAAGATTAAAATCGGCCAAGCGAAGAGTTTCCTCAGGTAATACTCTGTCCTGACGAAGGCGCTGCTGCCAGTCTTCCAGATTCTCAGGAGATGAAAGCCATTTAGAAAGAAGGGGCGAAGAATGTACTGCAAACTTTAAAGTTGAACCTTAGTATGAAATATTTCACAAGTTCGTTTTTACGACGGTCCACTTTTCCGTATTTGAAGAACATAGAATTCAACGTTGAGAGTTCCATGTCTATTTTGAGATTGTACATTAGAGAGGCGGAAGACCTGGTCCAGCAACTAACACAGAGGGAAGTACTATGATCGTCCGAAAAGTCGAATTCGGGACAGAAGTCAATTTAGAAGACATATTTAGGTATAGTATACTCAAAAACACTTCTGAAAAAGTGTTTGTGGATCAGTTGTCAAAAAGTGACAAAAATTGACATATCTCCGTGAAAATTGAATGAAACTCAATCCAGATTTCTTAACATATTCTCCCAGTGAATGCCAAAAAGAGAAGTTTCCGAATTTCTGGTATCACACATTACTTCCGGGGTATAACCATTTAATACGTTTTGAGTTAATGGATATAGGAGTAATTATTTTTAATGTTTGAAGCCTAACATTTTATACACCGCATAGTAGGTACTTGAATCAACTTTCACGTTGTTAGCTTTTTCACCACTTCACCAGTGCTTATTTTAATTTCTACAGGCAGCTGAAATCAATATACTTGAACGCCCAAGGTCTTGAAATGTTTGGGAGGGCGACTGGATGACGCCAGATTTTTATAGCATGGGTCACATACTGTACTTTCTCGTTATTCGCGTATTGACAGTAACCCGGACATCTAGAAATGCGACGATAAGGAAAATAGAATATTAACAATATTTTAGGCTCGGAGACTTCTTTTTTTTTTTTTTTTTTTTTTTTTTTTTTTTTTTTTTTTTTTTTAATACGGCTGAATTTTGCTTGATTTATATAATTATTTTCACTTATCGTTCTCCATCGGAATTTGCATTTTCAGTTATTTATTTGAACGCTTTATATAAATGGATCTCCTAGCAATAAAAATGACCCCGTTCCACAAAACTGGTTTTGTATTGTAGAGCTCACTCACAGTACTTCCACCATATACGCTTTTTCACTATCTCGACTTTTACTGGCCGCTAAAATCAGTACCTATATTTGACTTCTGGGGGTTGTAAGGGAAAGAAAAACCAGGTGACTCGTTCTTCGATTCTTTATTAGCTGGCCGAGCACTTTCGCCCATTCGGGCATCTTCAGGGCGACGTGGAGCCATAGGGTCCACAGCCCTGTGGATTCACTGTGGACCCTATGGCTCCACGTGCTCGGCCAGGTTGGGAACGGTGAAGCTGTTTTTGGTGGGAACGTTCACAAATGGACGGAATAATTACTATCTCAAATGAATAATCTTCTTAAATCATTATCGAAGTGAAGGG
Organism: Tupiocoris notatus; assembly: GCA_037159825.1. Lineage (NCBI taxonomy): Eukaryota > Metazoa > Arthropoda > Insecta > Hemiptera > Miridae > Tupiocoris > Tupiocoris notatus. The sequence continues at coordinate 129,548 of JASJUZ010000176.1, forward strand.
ATTATAAACCACTGTACAATAATTTGCAGTGTTTTATTGAGGAAAGTTATACTTAATCCAGCAATTAGCTGTATAAATGTTTTAAATTCGAGGTCAGTTTAAAAACTTAATTACTCCGTCCAATGGTTACTTGAATGTTGACGGTCGACGGAGGTATAAACGCTGTCGACAAGAGGAATGCAATTAGTGACGGGAGTTAGAGGTAGTTGGTGGCAAAGTTGTTTACACGATGAGACCGGCCAGGGGGCAGCAGGGACGTGTCGCTTTCTGAACTTGCAACGCGTCCCAAAACTTTGGTTCGAGGACAGAGTTGGCTCCAGAGAATAATGTGTCGGCAGCGGCTGGTTCCGTTCTGTTTAGTATCCTTCCCTACAATCCCATCCTGCGACCCATATCGCCCTACTCGAGGCTTCTCCACCCCAACATGAAAACACCGAGCGATGACGTTATTATTTACGCCGACTGAAGACCGCAAACCGAGCTATTCGCTGAACGTTTCGATCCCTTCGGAGAGAATCTGAGAATCCAAAAGCGACAAATCAAAATAATATCCTCCCACCTCTGAACAGTTTTCGGGAACAACTGCTCCGTACAAGGTTACCAACTCGTTGGGGGATACCGCAACACACTTGCGAATCTGGTGCGGACATGAACGCATTTCAACGTGTCCCTTGAGCATTGGTAACATCGGTTTGAAATTTGCATTATACGCCATACACAATTGCGCAGGTGATGGTGACAATGTGCGAAGATAATTCAAATATCTTGATTTTTCCTTGTTACTATTAATCAATTATCAATAATAATTTTACTAATCTGAGATTTAATAGCTCAATGTTGAATAGAAGTTTTTCATTAGTCTTTTTCAAACCATTTCCTATGTTAATAACATTATTCGGCGTTTTTATATTAGACCGTATTTCTACAATATATCTCTGCTGGCTCTTTGTTATCTCGATACTTCGTAACAACTTCCTTTGTTCGCCGCGACCGCGAAAGGCAAACTCGAATTTCCGGCAGCTGAAGATACTCGCGATGACATCTCAAGGGAGCGAAGAAAGGAGAAATGGGGCTCGGCTTTTCGAGCTTATGAAGAAGTGAATTTAATAACAACATGACGCGCCCACTGTTTCAAATTCCTTCATCCACCAAAACGGTTTGTTTTCATTACAGAGATCCCCTGGTACACTAAGTGGAGAATGCTTTTGTTGACTGGGAATATCGCTATGTTTTCTATTTTTTTACAGCAGCAGAGAAAGCAGGGTAAAAAGGTGGAAAAAGGTGAAATAGATGTTAGATAGAAGCGGCACTTGTAAGAGCTGGTGTTTCTCCCAGAAGCGCTGCAGCTTCCACTTTTCTTTTTATTTTACTTTTCTTCTTCTCTGAGAACTCAACCGTCGGGGTTTTCTTTCTCCTAGCCATTTCGCGGCCTCTTTTCGACAAAATGTTTTTCGGCTCAAGCATATTCCCATCGTTACGTTTCCTACTGTCTAGGGAGAACTTTTCATTTCTCCTTTCTGCTTTACCTGCGCACGAGCACTCCTTCCCTTCAAAAACAAGATAAATGCGATCGCTACCAAGCGTACACCTCGGTTGTTTTCTTGCAGCCATGTGTAGCTACGAAAAACGGCGTCCACTGCAAGCAGACTAGGATGGTTTCAAGTTTCTTTAATAATTTACGACGTATTGAACAATACTGAGAGAGAGGGGCTGGGCCAATTTAACAAAAGAAGTGATTTATACATTTAGTTGAACGTTCACCTGCTGCGTCCCTCACGATATATGCAGCTGGAATGGAAGCGTATTTTTTGTTATACTACCTCGACCAAATACTTTTCAGTTGAATTATTGCTTTTTTTCTCTCTGATTTTTTGATTGCGAGAGGTTTTCCTGACAATTGCAGCGATTGCGATTGTAGTTTTACTTTTTGCTCCGCCAGGCAATAACTGTTGTTAGCTTTCAAAATAGCTGGAGTAAATTATCGAATGTTCTCATCCTCGTTCTCGTTTCCGAGTGCCATTATTATTTATTTCTTTTTTAACTTGTGTACTAAGCATGACAGTCCTTCTTTTTAACTGAAATGAAAACGTACCCTATTCGTAGTAAGACTTTTTGATGAAAACAAACCGATTGGTATTAAGTAACTACCTATAGTATTCTAACTGCTCATGAGAATGCGTGTGAAAAGTCGAGGCTTTTCAATGGATCACTCTTAAAACCATCTTCAACATTTGCATCGATTCGTCGTGACAAGCTCTCATTTTTCGATTTTTCAACATCGAAACGTAAGGGTTCGTGAGTCGCTCGATTGCTTGACATACGGCTAATTTCATATGATTTATTCCGTCAAAAATCGACCTTGCTCTCTTTTCACCAAAACGTTTTCCTGTGTACCGTATAGAAGGTACTTAACCAAATGAAAATGCGGCCTAGCGGAAACTGAGAGACGAGATGGATTTTGAGCTATAAAACGAAAAAATCCCGATCCGCACCTTCCCAGCTTCATATCCCTCGTTAGCGAAAGAGCTGATAAACGCGTTCTGAAATCACATCAGCTTGGATGAGCTCTAGAGGAGAGAGAAGGGGATTGGTACCGTGCGAGAAAGGAATCTAGAGAGGAACGAAGCTTCTCGTTCGATATAAACCATTACTTCGCAGTAAATCACGTCTTTTTTTATCTCTCCACCTTTCCCCTAGACCTCTGAATTCCATTTCGCTATCGGTTGAGTTTTATCCATCTAGAAGCAATCTATGATGGGGTAGTACTCCTCGGCTTACACAAAATGCCGTCCGGTGCCTCGGCCAAAAATATATTTAGGATAAAATACGGTTTAATTCAATAAATGCATCTACTCTCATCTATTGTACTAAAGGTATAACGAAGAGATGGACAAAAAATCGCCAATTTTTAAATTATAAGAGCATTTTGACCGAAAGTTTAGGAAAGTAACTCAATTGGTGAAATTAAAACTCAGTATGAAAAATAAACCGTAATGCAAAAATGCAAAGAGCACCACTCAAATATGAAACTTTGTTAGTCAGCCAAGGCAAGTTGGCCAGTTCCATAAACCGCGTCAGTCCAACCCTATTCATTGCCAACTTTTCCGCCAAAAGTGAGAGAGAGAGACATTAATCCTTGACCCAGTAACTAGATTTCAAACTGTCTCATCCAACCTCGATGGGGAAAATTCGGGTGGAGACAGAGACGATGATCCTAGGGAATGTTGGACGAAAACAAATGAACTCATGAAAATTGTGATCTATAATTATGAACCTTCAAATGACTGATATTTTTCTCCACAAGTGAAATGAAAATAATTGGGGGCAATATAATATATATTATTGTTAAAGAAAATCGAGAACGGATGTCATTACAGATCCAAGTCGCAAGAGCTCGGCTGTAACCGGGTGGACATCAGTCATCTTAGCAACATGGCCATCCATCATTGAAAATAGTGCTGGGCTGCCATGTCCGAAGAAGATTGATTTCTAAATTCCGTCTGTCGGTTGTCGTTAGGAATGAAACTAAGCGAAAATGATTGAACGCAGACTTGGTAATCGGAGACGTCCAGATATAGATGCGACTTATCCTAATCAAGATGAAATTTCACTCCGTGACCACCATCGTAATTTAATTTTCTTAATAATATTCTGCAGCGGTTTCGAGCTGTTGATCTTATCTATGCTTCAAAAGCAACGGATTATAAAATTAATAAACTATGGTACAACCACTTTTACCGTTCACTTTCTCAACAGTAGCTGAAACTTGGAAATGCGCATTTGAGGCAATCCGACCCTTTGTTTCATAAATAGCCGGTAGAAACAATTCTAAAAGAATGGCGGTTTCCACTTTTTTCTGCAGTTCAGTGTACAAAACAGCGACACGCGTTTTCCTTGGGACGAAAAGTAACGTGCGGTAAAAGATATGAGGGTGTGGAAGGATTCCCAGTGAGAAAGGACCTTGAGACAAGTATGTGGTAGCTGCCTTGTACCACAACCATGTAGTAGGCTTCACATCCACAAGGAAGCACCAAACGAAGACCTTCCCATTTACGCTCCTTTTCTTCCTCAACGACACCCATGTAAGTGCACCAGTATAAATCAACCTCTAACGGAAGCCTAGCTATTTATAAGTCTTTTAAAGGGCGGTCATAAATAGAGAGTAGAGGTAGAAGAGCTGAGAGATGCAGGATGATTCAACCGCATCTGATTGCAGAGCTAGCCCGCTGGTGTGGTACGCCACCAGGTAGAATAACTTCTATTCACCGATGGAACTCTTCAACTACGATAAAACTATTATTAATTGAATGTGGTCCCTTGGCTTCTACCGTTGTTCCCGTAGTTTCTCGAAAGACACTCCAATAATTTCCAGTTGTTCCCACCCTTCCATGGAACTGATAACGAACCACTCGCAGACGGTGACTAAAGACTTCTCGGACAAAGAAATGTCTTCCGTAAACTTTTCTATGCGATTGGATGAAGATATTTACAAGTGCCTTAAACATGTACCTCAAGGATTAACAGATGAGATGCTTTTTTGTTCATGAACCAGAACGAAGGTTATCTTGTTGTATGAAACAGATATGTAGGTATAATGTATGGACTGGAAATTATACTTACCCACACTGCATTTATGAGTCCATATTTTTGTTTAGGTTTCTATGAGAAATTGGCGTATATTTATGCAGGTATATTGTGTATAAAAAAAGGTTGGTAATAATTTTTTATTGGCTCAAAATCCCAAATAGCATTTGTCACTAATAAGGATCAGTGTTCTACGAAGCATAATGCCCGCACTCTCATGATCAAGGCAATATGTCTTAAAGCTAAATTGAAATATTTAAGCAGAGTGAGTAGGTATTTGAGTTATGAAGTGTTTACACTGAGGTGCTCCCGGATGGTATCAAATAAAAAATATTCATCGTCAAATGATATTGTTAAAAATTGGCTCTAATAAATGCCGATTTTCTCTGTTCAAGAATCATGAAAACTCATGATATTTATATTCTTACTAATTCGGAATCAATAGGCTTCTTCAAGACATTATCAGAGAGGCGCCGACTCCAAAAAGTGATGAGTCTGGAGGCGATTCAGAGGTGAAAGGAAAGTCTTTCAATCATTTGGGAAATGAGAAATTGTATTTTTTATATTATTTGGGGAGGTGATCCAATCAATCAGAAGTTGTCCTTAAAACGTGTAGTTGGCGAATGAGTTACTGCGAAGTTGGGATATTTTTGTTGTTTTTGTCTTTTCAGAGTTTATTTTATAAGCAAATACTTTTGAAGTTGGTTTTATTTTTTTAAGTACCTATATTTTTTTATTTTAGTAACAAATGTTTCAAAAAGAGATATTTTCTCTTTTGCCGCTTTAGTGGCTGACTTTTTTCGTTATGAGTCTCTCTTGCTTTATTTACTTCTCCATTAAAAGCTTCTTCTACGGTGGATTCATTTTCTTGGCAGAATCTTTGAAACGCTCCCTTTACAAATGAGGGCAGAGAGAAACTGTAACGGGTAAATGGACATGGTGTGATGCGATAGTGGCCTCCATTATTGGTGCGAATAAACCTCGAGTTTCGCGTGGAACGTACCTATTGAAGAGGAGCCTGCCCCTGTCATGGGCCAACGAGATGGCACATCTGCCCCGTCACACTTAGTACAGGGGGACAGAACAGGCCTGGTATTGCCGCAGAACTGCCGCGAAACGGTGATTTATTAGCCTCTCGTCGAGGCTTTGGAAAATGCTTGCGCTAGCAGCTTTGCACGGTCAATGAGGTGAGGCAGAACGACGATTCACTAGCATGACGTGTGCATCGCTCTTCTACAGCACAAAAATCAATCATTACCATCCGCCGTCCTAAAAGAGATTTTTTCTTCTTAATATTGTTAATAATTCAGAAAGCATGCGTGAAAATTCAACGCATCAGTAAGCGTACCGTGAGGTGATTTTCTCTCGATAATTTGATTATCCGTTCAGGGAACTTCAGGTAGTAGGTTCCAAGTGACATTGTATCAGTAATCGGAATAGGTCCCACGTGACGTTGCAACCTACCCTAATTGAGTATAGCATGGTAGTGTTGAGTGAAAGATCCGTGAATTAAAGTTATTCAAGACTGTTGGAATACGTAGGCACCATCGTGGGTGAGACGATAGTATGAACTCGCGTCTTTACATTAGCAGCAGAGAACCGAAAAGTAAAGCGTAAAATGGAGACCCTTGAGCGATAAATCACGCATAAAAATGTGTAAGGGATGCGAAGAGAAGTATTATCCGGTATTAGCGTTCTGGTGCTGAGAAGGCGTCCAGCCGCCAGAAGCGGAACAAGCATTATTTCATTGTCCCGACATACCCGACGCAGTTCCTCAACCTATTTCTCGGCATTTCTTCCTCCTTTTCCGAGTTTCGCGCCACGAGAGGGATGTGAAAAATATGAAGGATTTCATGGGAGTTATTGCCGGGTTATTTGCTCCACGCGGATTGTGTGAAAAGACGAAAAAATTCATTACTTCTCGCATCTTATTTTTCAAAAACTTTCTGACGCCGCTCTTTCTCGAGGAAGTTACTCGCTGGTCTAAATCGAGCTAGACCCACGTCTGAGTGAAGCAATTTATATGACTACCTACCTATTGTACAATACATCTTCTATAAGTCAGCGGAATGGATACGGAATTGCTTTTAAAACAATTTCCATGGTAACGTTGAATTTTATTGCTACTCCGAAAGAGTTGGTTCTTACGTAGCACCACCGAAAGTATCGTCATCCTCATTTTTAGAAATGTCTTGAGCCATTTTTCGAACGAGCCAGATAAAATGTCCTGTCACGATTAAGGATCTTGATACTGTTGAATATAAAAGTTTTGAATCGTATTCTATCTAAATATCATTTTTCCCTTTTACAGAGGAGTTATCTGGCCAGGAAAAATGAGGAAAATCGTTCCAGAAAGATATATTCGGAATTAGATTCTTGAGGATATTCAAAGAACGCCGTATATTTTGAAGTTTGGGCCCTGGCAGCAACTGGTACTCTCAGTTAGTAACTACTAAAGATAAAGATTCTCCAAGTTGGAACAGTGAGGGCCAAACGAAATAAGGGAACGGCTCGACAGATAAGGAACGATGAAGAAGTAAAAGGGAGTAAGAAACATTGCGAAGGAAAAGGGAAGAGAGTTCTAAGGGACCGGCTGCGGCAGATTATCTCCACAAAAGGAGAGCTCATCCACTTTGCTTAATTTTATTAAGTTTGTTTCTCGCAATACTTGCTCTGTAGCTTTCATACTCCCGATTACGTTGGATAGCCGTAAATTGGTTCCAACGGAGTTTCAAAATGGTTTCTTAAAAGGTCTTTGAAATGAATTTAACGAAGAAAGCTATCTTTAACAATCCATTTCAAAAATGTTCTCGGAGTTTTGCAACGTGCGTTGGGTAAAATTCGATATCGGTTAAACTAACACAGTATAGGGTCAAACTATTGCTAATGGACAAAGTATATCATGCTAAAGCCAATGGTTGGGGAAATGATATTGCTTTTGTGGTTGATGGACTTCTTCAGAGGTATGTGTGGCAGGAGTTTTGATTTTGTCTTCGTATGGATTCATTCTCATCATTCTGCAGAAGACTCACACCAACACCATAGTGTTTCAACCACTTTCAAACTAGTCCACGTTGGGAATACTAAATAACCGTTCCTTCCTCACTTTTGTAACGACTTGAAATTCTCGTATTAGACGAGTCAAGGGTGCTCATCTTCCGACCGAACGAACAATTGAACGAAGAGGACAATTTCAGCTCAACTTGAGAGAATCCGCTTAAGGGGTAATCTGGCTCTTGTTGCAGCTAATCGCAACAAAGAACCCGGACTGAATGAAGTTTTCTAACGTCGGAAACCGTACAACAGATTCGAAACTTAGTGTCTGAGGGAACGTGAGGCCAAAGCTTCGTAGGCAACGCACTGCCCGAGTTGGAAGTTGGCAGTATACGTGCGGTCTGTATTAATGAGATGACGGTGAAAGAGGGCGAACTATGGAGAAAGACGTGTAGAAGCATGCACGTCGGGTATTAGAGCGGATTCTCGTACGTAAACGCTATGGTAAGAAGTGAAACAGTGTTTGAAATCAAGCAGCACGGCCATTCCAAGATAGAGTGCAGATTGAAGTTTCTTTCGAGCCAACAAATGTATCACCTTTATGGTCGGTACTGGTTCCTTATTGATTGCTAAACTTTTATACATTTTATTAATGATGGTTGAACGAGCCTTAAAATGTATGTAGTTTTTATGTATAATTGTTATACATTCATTCAATTGTTGATTTTTTATTCTGTTATAAACCATTGTTTCATGTTTCACATTTCAAGGTACGTACCCGAATATTGAATAAAACATTTTATTTCCGTTCCGTCGTCAACACTTTTCTGATGCAAAGAAGAGCTACGTGAAATGTTGACCGAAAATCGATCTTGGCTCAATTCTTTAGCGAAATCGCCACATCAACTTTCAAGGTATTATTTAGAGGATTTTTAAAGGGAGGGTGTTCTTGTTTTCAAAAATTTTTGACCCATGGTGTGTAAGGTATCTATATATAATACTGATTTTTTTTTACGCTGAACCGAATGAAACCATAACTGAGTCGATAGCTTTAATTATTCTTGAGTTATTTCAGCTTATGTTTGAAATTTTAGATAAATTTGCCATGATGGTATTAACTCGAGAATTTATGGAGCTATAAAAATTGATTTACACTTGATGGAAAGCTCATGAACCACTCTCTTAAAATGAGCCGTGTGGTGAATAATTTAACATTCCATTAGATAATTAATAAAAATTTAAAAATGATCAAAATTACGATAGTTGTCATAAAGTTTTCCCTTAGGCGGAAACTCTCAAATGTATGATCGTAATTGAAGCAAAGGAATTATAAACCTCACCGTACCTTTGCAGCGTTTTCATAAATTAAAGGCCTATTTCAGAAGAGCAATGATCAAGTAGCTACGTCTTCTTCTTGTCACATTTTTATTATTATCATCTCAAGAAGAAATATGGAGAAACAGCCGCATGTTTATCAGAACGGTTGTGGTCGTCAGTGAAATATCGATTAATTGAAGGAAATTAAGAAGAACTTCAATCACAGTTGAAATAAAGCCAGAGGGGTGTTTATCAAGGCGTTGATCAACGAAAAGTTATCTTCAGGAGTGAGAGTTTTCGGTGAATGGTGAACCGAGGGAACTATTGATTTTAATTAAAACTTCTTTCTAATGGGGCGACCTAAAGATGGCTAAATCTGAACATATTTGGGGCAGGTGAATCCCAGTTTTCATTGCGAAATCAAGCAAATTAAATACCATTAAGTACGTGATTGCGGAACCTCATAGTAAATTATTTAGAGAATCAAAAGTTATTATAATCCCGGTATTTTATATCGATCAAGCTTTATTAATAATCAAATACGATTATTCAGATGGTATTATACACACACTTTTTTCATATTTCTTTACCTCCATTTCAGGTATCTGTCAGCAGAAAAAGCAGAAAGGTCTTTTTCTGTTTACGATAAAGTTCATTTACTGCGTCATGCAATGAAGAGGAGCCTCGATGGTTGGTTGAAGGTTGAAGGTGAAGCCCAGTAAGCAGTAAACTTCACTATACCACCCATTTGGCGTCAAGGTGAGGTGGCGATGATGCTGTTTGTTGAAAGCAGCGATGCAATACACTTCAGTTCTCACTGCCCCATCTCCTTGAACCTGAGGTACCGTAGCACCAACCAATGAAATGACCCTCGTAGTTCCCAAAGCACCACCACCTCAGAAATCCCGCTCGACCTCATTTTCTTCAGCCATCTCTTCTTCTTTCTCTATAGAAACCCTAGATCGCAGAGACCGAATGCCACTAGGAAAAAGGCTTATTTTTATTAGGTACGTCGGGACTCTTAAGGAGTAAATGAATCCCAAGGATGGCCCAATATTTTAAATAACACGTTCTAGAAGAAAATCGACCATTTTTCGTGCTCATTCTGAGTGTTGATATAAAAATAAAAATATATTGATGCGATATTGTTAACAATGTGGACTCTGTTGGTTTAAAAAACGCGCTGCAGAATTATTAATATTACAACACCGAAGTTGTTCACATTTTATAGTACATGGTTATAATAATAGGTTGTTGATTATTAAAAAAATTCAAATCAAACATTACATTTTGTGGCGGAACGTTCGTCGTTGATCGTGTTGGAAGAATCGGATCAAGTATGCAGTTGGACTGATAAACTTGCTCTATCGGAATGCATCATCGTCGCTCATACCTTTCATAGTTGAATAAACGCACCATGGCTGGCTTCAACATCGAGAATCATTTGCCTCATTAGAGCCAAGCGAACAGATGTTTACCTCTGATGCTGTACACAAAAACCTAAACGTAATCAGCAGTAGATCTGCGGCTACCGCCTTTGGGTCCGTCAATTTTGTAATGGAAGTCCAAAACTTTCCTCATCGTCGACCACTTGCATCAGCCGATGAATATGAAAACGCTCCATCAAGTTATCAGGAGTCTGTCGTGCAGATAATTCTGTTCCCGATGATAGAATTTTGCGTTATCCATACCTGGGACATTGTAACCAACAAAGAATAACCTTTTTCCACGCAAAACTCAAAACTTGATGAAGGTACTAAGCACCAAAGCGTAAAACACTATTCGGATTGTTCATATAATAATTCGTGGGGATTATAAAGAATTTCCGTTGCGGGCATGAACTGAGATTACCGATGATTTGATCGAGATAATTAATAGGCTTTTAACATTTAAATTACATTAAATAGAAGGATAAAATATTGGCTCGCGTGGACTTGCGAAAACTTCGTTCCGACGAAGATCCAAAAAAAAAACCGAGTATTTTTTGCTGTCGAAATTCCAACACAACAGGCACTCGAAAAGAACTGCAGAATAGACCCTTCGGCTAACTTGATTTTACATGTCCCAAGGATCGGCGTATAGCGCTACAATGATTTGCAAAAAAGGAATCCATTGAATTGTTGCATTTTTATCGCGCGGATACGTTCTAACGGAATTCCAAAATAAGCCGCCGTGACGAGCCTGGATTGAGTACGTTCTGCTCTTCATAGAACCACCCGTGACTTTCCTCTCCGCTTATTCGTTATCTGACGTTTCACGCTTGTCCGGGCGAACGTTTGCTCAGTTGTCAAGGGCATACCAAGTTGACGTGCACTGCTTCAGGCTGTTCCTTGTCGACGTTCTAGCAACTCGGCCGACAGCATTTCCAGAAACGTGTGCATCTGATACTTGTCATACGGTGCTTATTTTATTTTTCACCGAGCAGTATCAGATGGTTCGTTTCATACGGTAAAGTTTATTTTTTCGAAAAGAGAAATTCTACACGCTACTGAGGGTTGACAATAGTGAAAAATATCCACATTTTCAAGTATGATAAAAAATGTTTGCTAATAATATTCTCATTCCGTGCTATTTTGATGATTTTGAATTGAGCCACACCAGCCTGTTTGCAAGGCTTTATTAGTAGTTTAACGTTGGTGTAAGTTTCTGTAGTTTTTGAGTAGTGTTAAAATATTATGGGCATTAATATAATTTACACGGTCTACTGGGAAGGTCGCAGAACCTGTTCACCCCAGGTCCGTTCTTTATCGTAGATTTTCTACAATCCCTGTTCAGATAAGGAATATCTAAGGTCTAAGAAAGTTCCGAGTGCGATTCATCGAATTGAAACTATCGATATTCCATTACAACTTTTCAGTCCTATTCAAAATACAAAACACAATAATATCATTAGATAGATACTGAGAAGAATAAAATATGGGGAAAACGATTGCACAATCAAGAGCTGAACGAGTTTTTGCCGCAACCAACCTCCCTGAGGTGGCGGAAAAGATTGCAACACAACTCGGAAATATTACACCATACCTCGACTTCCTTGGCGACACACCAGCGAAATTAATCTAGAAAGCTGGTGTTTCCTTCTAATAATTCGCAATTTCCTCACGAAACCGAAGACAAATGGAATTGAGGTGGACGGAGGTTAGCGGCATGGCGAAAAGCAAAGGTAGGAGCTGCTAACAAAATTCGCCGACTTTTACCGTTTCCTGCGTTCCGTACAATCTGTATTACAGTTCTATCTCATCTCGTATTTTCGGCGCAACACTGTAGACGAAAGAACGAAGATAAATTCGATTCCAACACTACCACGTCGACTTCTTTTTTCAATAATAACACCAAACTACAAAGATTGACAGCGTTTTCGCCTCTTCAAATAAAGAAACGGCCTCACCGGTCGTTGAGTTGAAAAATAGTTTATGTCCGATTCTCAAACCAGCTAAAGACAACGACGTTGACTATAATATATTAACTCGGTCACGGCGTTTCATATCGGTTTGATACAAATACTGTCACGCGTGAATACTATATTAAAGTTGTAATCGGGCGTCACTTCTCTCCTCTCCGATTCTCGACACTTTCCTCTTGGCGATTTCTAATGACACAAGTAGCAAATTGTAGAAATTGATAATTAATCAGACCTAGCCGATCGAGCCTAACACTTACCTCTTGGGATTGGAGTGACTTCTTCTTTCCAAAGGCTGCCAATCCCGTTTCGTAAATTTTCGGCTCTTGTATTTGTCCTCAACTGTTTCACAATTACGCGTCAAGGAGAAATAAAAAGTCGTTTTGTGAAGGGGTTTCCATGAGAGAAGAGATGCCGCCGACTTATTGATTGGTAGTTAACCACCAACCGACTCTACCGATTTTTGGCTTCATCTGACTAGCTCTACATCTCATGCGAATCAATTGGTAGACTACGTGATGTTTTATATCAATTCAATCATCTGAAAAATAATGGTGCACTACCAAACTCAACTCAGCATCTCCCACTTGATTTTTATTTGTCTGATGAGCGCTAGCTCGAATTCCGTTCTCGACGAAATCTCTCCATTGAAAATCGTTGTTGGTCTCGCCTCGAAAAGAACAAAGCAGACGATTCTAGTGGTCAAAGTGGCGTTGTCAGATCGAATGGAAACAGTACAGAGAAGGATGGGAAAGTTTGTGAACCGCTCAGACCAAGTTTACCTCTCGTCTTCCACTTTACTGGTCCTTCTTCCTTCTGTCAAGCGCCAACTTCAAGTAGTATCCGGCGGAGTGAACAAGTTTGAATCCCTCAAGTGATTAAACGAGGAAAAAGCAAAGTGGAGAATCATGTTTTTAGCCTAACACTAACCAACTTCAAAGCGCGAATGGGGAGGAACAAACGAATCGGCCGACGCCTTTTCAGTTTAAGCGTCTAGAGATAATTCGCTCAGACTGCCATAATTATGCAATTTATAGTGAATTTTTAGTAATTCAGTCACCTAGCTGATTATTATAGTCCTTTCAGAAACACTCTAGCTCTAATTGCATTTATTAATGGGAGGGAACTCACTTGGCTAACATCGAGAGCTTCGACTTTCAAAGATGGCTCGATTTTACTTATTCTTTAACTGACAAGAGAAATGTGCTTATTCCACTTCTATAATAGGAAAATTGGTCGCACATTCTTCTCAATCGTCCGTGCGACCGCTGATCTTACCGAAGGTTGAAAGGTGATACACCATTTCGTTTGACGGGTTAGACGAACTCTTTTCGTCGGAACTGATCACCTGGGGTTGGAGGGAATCCCTTATAGGGCCGATCACTGCCCGCCTCCTCCTAACCCTTCATGAATTTTGTACGAGCCTTTCCTTGTCAATGCTTATGTGTGTGTACTTTAGGTGCTGCCACTCCTAGGTAGAGGGAGAATTCCACCTAGGAGAATGTTATGAGTAAGGATTCCGGCATGAAGAAACAGGCCCATCAATTTTCCTCCTACCCTTTTCTACCTTCTCCGAGCGATGTACCAATTAATTATAAAGAGGACTCTGTTTTCTGGAGAGGTTATTTTGGAACAGAAGTTTTTAAATATAGAGGTTGACCTCAAGTGAATTGCAATTTGAGTTTTATCTTTAGCAAAACATTTCCGTCATTTTAAACGATGAACAAGGCCATCGTTCATGCTGAACAAGGCCGAATTCCAATCTAAGTGTCTCATTGATTTATTTGTGGTCGGGGAAGGCTAAATATAGAGATCATCAACTTGTTTGGTTAACGTTTAGGTGTTGGAATTAGATTTCTCCGAAAATGCTTTGAACTTCGACTCGAAACGTAGGCAGGAAAATAAATTTGTGGCAAGTCGTTATTCATGAAGGTGAGTGAGAATGAGACGCGAACTTATTATTTACGGTAAAGGTGAGTAAACGGTCGGTCAGTTCGAGACAAAAAACTCTAGACTTTAACTAAATTGAGTCGCATTCGAATTGAACCGGTGAATGTAGGATAGTCTGCTGACGATCAGCTAGAGGAGGTCCAACGATTACGGTCGTTCCAAACGGCTAAGGTATTTGCAAGTGTAATGAGGTCGAAATCCATTCACTCACTTCGCTTTGTGTTCATCACTGCTGTTCGATCGCCTTTAGCTTTAGTTAAGCAGATCTCATATCTGTTGATGGTCAATGTTTCGTCAAATCCTTAACAGTTCAGTTTCCATAGGGCTGTGCTAATTACTCATAATGCTTTTTCGCCACCGTACGTTTCTACTCGATTTTCCATTGATTTTCCATAAAATTAATGCCTTCAAGTCAGAAATCAGCTCAGACTTGGAGCATCAGTTGCCTCCTGAAATAGGATGTGGTCATTAACCGACTTGAAAAGGAGGTTACGAGAGTTTACTTTAGTTGACTTGCGTCATTTTTCTTTTTCCAGTATTGTTCGCTCTGCAGTGTCACGACGACGAGCAGATTTTATCCCAACGAGACTTTAGGATGATTATCATACTCTTAGGTGATTATTGACTGGAACTGACAGGATTCTGACGAGATCTTCAATTGGTGGCAAAAATGCTTGATCAGGCTGAGACTGAATAAAAATATATTACCCATCAGAGGTTGGAGAACGTCGCAATTTAAATTTGTGTTCATTCAATGAGCTACAAGTTTCAGCATAACGTTTTTTCCCCGAAGAGTAGGTAAATTCTTCGCTGCCAACATATTTTTTATTTTAATTTTTCCGTCTTTCAAGTCCAAGCCTGATTTTGGTACTCTGCAAGAAGTCGCAGCTCTTCGTTATCTCAATGATTGAATCGAACCAATTTCATTTTTGAGATGGTCAAATATCTGATTCTCACTCGGCTACCGGACGGTCGTAAAGGTTCCAACCAGCTGACGTTATCGTTCGAATTTTGATTGATTCGCATTCCCTCTTCAACCGTGTTTACATTCCGTCGCCTACTTTTGCTGATTGGTTTTCAAGAACTATTTTCCGCAATATTGAGTACCCCTCGATCAGTTCGTTGGCCGAGTTTACCGAAAGGATCGATTGATTTGACGGGGAAACAATTTTACGAAAAGTTCTCTGCAAACTATTGCAAACTGAAGCCGGGCTTACGTCGCGGAATGAGAAGAGAGGTAAGCAAAGGGTTGAGGCACATCTAACTAGAAAGCGGAACGAGGCGCACGAAAGTTAAATAGCGCTGTCAGGATCAGGTAGGCGAAATTTAGCTAATCCCCCTTTTCAGAGCGCTCCTGCATCCTCACAGCCAGTTAGCGTTTCGTGCCCTGGGCCGCCATCCTGTGGATTATCGCCTTGGAACGTGTATTGT
Source organism: Tupiocoris notatus (assembly GCA_037159825.1). Lineage (NCBI taxonomy): Eukaryota > Metazoa > Arthropoda > Insecta > Hemiptera > Miridae > Tupiocoris > Tupiocoris notatus. The sequence goes on from JASJUZ010000176.1 coordinate 145,224, forward strand.
TCGAGGTTTCAAACTCGTCTGTTACAACAGAAGGAGCGGATGTTATGCCAATCACAAGAGGAGGGAGATCACAAGGGAAATTAGCCGTATATAGACGAGGTGCTTTCCTGATGGGACAACAAAGGTCGATGATTACAACGTACGCTAGTGTATACTTCCTCTCCGATCGCACCGATTTTGAATATTACGATGAAAATAAATGTATTCAAATCAAAATTCTTTGAACAGATTGTAAGACTTGCACGTTAGTTCTTATAATGGCATAACGGATGATATGAGAAGTAAATACCTACTTATATACAGTTCGGAGTGAAATTTCTGTTCAAATCACTAACTCAAAAACCCGATTGCAAATTTCCAATAAATTAGAAATAGGCACAACCCACAAATTTGGCGTGCTCTGGCAACAAAAGTTAATTTTGAAACTGTAGTGAAAAGCTAATCGCCGGATAGAATACGCGAGAGAAGCAACAACGGTATCCGATAAGTCGCATAATTTTTCGCCACAATCCTCTAGGTATAACGTTCGAGCAAACGTTGAATTTCTACTATTCAGTCGAGTATTATAGACCCGTTGGTTTTTATCGCGTAAAACCATTCTCGCTTTGATCGAGAAAATAAACGTTTGTCGTAATTTGTACCGCCGCATCGCGCGCAGTTTGATGTGTATAGCCGCGTGACCGCGGGACACAAGAAAGCTGTTTGCTCTACCACATGGTCCACTTTCTCCATCCCATAGCCCTTCGATAAATTACAACGAAAAGCCCGAACATTCAACCCTTCTGCCACTAAACTTCCCTTTTGCCCCAACAAACACCCCTCTAGTGAAAACCGCAGCATCTGCAGTGGAGTACGGTACACAGGCATCTCCAACTCGTGCTTGGCACGGGTTTTAGTATTTTAAGAGAATGACAGCCAATTTTCCAAATGTGGTTGGTACCACTCGTACCTGTCCACTACGCTTTGCGATGATTCCTTTGCGAAAAGCTTCTACTCGAACCTTCTATTAGTACATACAAACTTAAACAATCTACTATCTACTCAAAATCCATGAAAATCGTACAACATGCGTATCCACTGGAAAAGCAATCCATCGTCTCATTGAATTAAGTGGAAAGTCTTGCAAAGTCAGTAACTTTCCAGTCGCAATGACATTAGGTGAATATCACTTCAACAAGCACTCAAGTTACAACGGCCTCTGCCGGCGATTAACATACAAACAAGCGGAAGTTTATAAGACGAGAGTGAGCTGGCTGAGCTGTCTGGAGCTGCAGTCGGCCGGGTTAGTGATAATCACTTTATCAACATCGGATCTTGTTATATGACTGGGTTGGGAATTCTCATAATGCATTACCATAATCGCATAAGGAAAACTTGGGATCCGTGGCGACCCAAGGGCTCTTTCATTATTACGTTCCATCAACTGGAATAATGATACTGGTGAGACAGAATTACTGCACGTCGAATAACTGATTGTCCAACGATGGCCCCGAGTAGAAATCTGAGATAATGCTGTTAACGCTGGACATAAATTGGTAGCTACGAAAAAACATATATACCCCATTCTATTTTGAGTCAGTTTTCAGTCATTTCCTGCAGCATTAATTAGTTAAATGGAATATATCAAACTCAAAACACAGTTGGTCTGGAAAAGAATAAAATAATTAAGCCCCGAAGATGTTTATAATAGCTCTCATCCACTAACATTTCGGACACACGATGCGTTGGTCAAAGTCCCGACGGTTTGATCATTCTAATAGCAAAACTATGACAATCTGAGATCAATAAGTACTGCAAGTGAAGGTGAAATGGGTGAATTTATCGGTAAATGTAAAAGTATTGTATTCACTCCAAAAATCAATTCCGGAATAGTGGTGAATTTGGAGAACAAAATTTCACCGTAATAGTTTCGGAACAAGTCTCTATGTATCTGTGTTGAACGGCTGTCATATCCACGAGTTTGAAGACGAAAAAAGATTCGATGAAATTCGATGAAAATTTCAAATACCAACTGTTTTGCCAGTGCATTTACTATATTCACCGTCGTTGGATTTCTAATTTCACCGATTATTGCTGCAATGGTAGCAATAGTTCTTTCAAAACTTGTCAACCGGTGTCCGAAGGATATAAATACGTGATCAAAGACGAATTTCTCGTTATACCCATCAACCACCAAACAGCGTTAGAGGAGCTCATTTTCACGAACTGCGTACTGAAAATAATCGCACTTCAAAATAATACGATAAAACAAGGTTTAGGTTTAGTAAGAGGGAGAATTGGAAAAGCGATTTTTCAAAAATCTATAACTTCGTCGAATAATTTTCTTCACCATGAAAAGAAAACTCATAACGACTATAATTTTTAAAGGCTATATAGACCCACTGTAATATAATTATTACCATATCAATCAGCACCGTGACGAATCATTATCCTCAATTTCGAATATTTTATTCATTCGTGCTTTGGCATTTGAGAGAAAAAATATGGTAAATTACTCAACTGAAATTGACGCTGTTTTTGCTGCTATATGTTCCACAAATTGTATGTAGAAACCTAACAGGAAAAAACTGAATACCTACGTAATTTTGAATCAGTAGAAGGTTTTTTGCCTGAGAGCAATAGCACATAGGTAAAGAGACGGGTGGTAGATGAACGAAATGAGTGCCATTCACAAAAAAGGACCTATAGTAACGAGAGATCTTTTCTAATGGCTGCCGTCTCTACGGCTCCGTCCGCATAATTAAACGAAGAAGTTGGGGGAGATTCACAAACGGGTCAGATGATTGAGGGCCCAAGGAACGATTTCCTTCCTTCCGACACGAACCACCTGTTAGTTCAACCTCCCACATTAACGATTCTTTATATTGCCTCGCATCATTTGTCCAATCAAACTAATGACATAAATATATAAAATTTTAAATGAAAAAATACATTTCAAATTAATTATTTTGAAGCCAATTTTCTTCATCACTATTCATTTCTCTTGTAAGTGAGAAGGTCAGGGTTGAAGGTGCATAACGGCATGACCAATAAATGAAAATGAATTTGTTCATGTGGGAAACAAAGGAGGATACCACCACCTGAGACGATAATGGATGACTATGAAATATTTTGGTTCAGCATTTGATTTAGTGAATGATAAATTTGAAGAATAAAAAATGTATGAGGCTTAGGCTAATGTAGCCACTCGTGAAGTCAAGTGACCTTTTGACAGTTCTGTCTCCCTATTCCTCATACCACACCATATCAGAGTTTACCTGATTTTTCCTAATCAATGGAGCCGTTTGTTGAAGATATTCTAGCCTTTCAGTCACATGCAGGATGATACATAACCGAAAAAATCTCTAACATGGCTCACAACAATTGAAATATCGAACAAGTTCATCCACATCGGAGGATTGATTAACACGAAAAATAAAAGTCTCGACAGATTTTACTAACACTCGTATCTACTTTTCGTAATTCCGCAGCGTAATGAATTTCCTATTGAATCCCTTATCAAAGTGTACTTTTTTCGTCCTATTACTCGTCTTGACCCAAGTCTGATTAATGCAATACCCAAGGACAGGGGAAATGACGCGCTCGGATCGATAGCCGAACCTAACTTCGTCGAAGAGGGCTCTTTCAAGGCACCGAAGGTTTTATAGCACCCGGAAACAAGGCTCTTTTTGATTTACAGCTGCCGCGGAGGTTGGAAAGTACGAGAAACAGCGAGCTTGACGGATGATTCATGAATAAGGGATGCCGTCGTTGAGGATCCGCGGCTTCAGTGCGAAAAAAAGAGATATCGGAACGGCTCAGCGTCTTCTACCGCTGTGCCAAGTTTTCGATAATATCCTAATTTATTGTCACACATCGAACATCCAACGGTCCTGGGGAGGTACTCTGTCGTTTGAAGACTTCTTATCCGTTTACTTTGCTATATGTGCACATGATGCTCGCTCTATCCAAATTAATCGGATTCACATCAATAAAGTATATCTGAATAGGTTCCCAGTAATATTTCACGAATCGAAAATGCTTCAGTTTCACCAGTACTTAAGCCGTTACAATCGACTGGATATTGGTTTTCACCTAACGCCATAAGGCTGAATTCACATGCAGACGGAAGTTGCGAACAGATAATATCTGATTGGTCGAAAATAATTGGGTAGGGTTTCACCGGGAATCGTGAGGAAAAACCGTAAACCGTGAACTCTCTATTATCTCGTGACTCAGCAAAAAATATGGAAGGTGTCCGATCAGTAAGGGCTTACCTCAAACTTTAGCAACAGGATAATTTCGCTGAAGTACTTGGCAAGTTCTGATTAGTTTCCAGAGTGAGAGGCGTCTGATAAAGTTTTAAGTGAAGGGCGGTTATTGATTGAAAAGTGGCTCAGAAAATTAGGACGGAGGTAGGGACGGCCGGTTCATGTTGGCGAAACTTTGACCGGCCGCCATGCCATAAATCAACCTGACAAGAAGCATTATCATTCTGGTCCATCCCATACGCAAAGAGGCCGCTCAAGCTACCGAATAAAGTCAAATTTTATCCTGACACTACCATCTGAAAACTAACTAACTATCTACTAACACAATTAATTCTACTTTATTAACTTTTTACTTTGACAACTCCCTTGAGTTTACTCTGAACAAATCATACAACTTCTATGATGCAATTAGTAACATGCTATAAAGCGTGGCCGCATTTTTTTTTTTTTTTTTTTTTTTTTGGCCATCAGAAAAGAGCAGTAAACATGTCAGTATTCTGTGAAGGTTAGGTAATCAGATGCTAACATTACCCAAGTGTCGATTCGATCTTCAATAAGAAAACTAGGCACATTACGAGATTACAATTGAAGTCCTGACATTTTAGGGACAGACCCGCTCTAAGTCAGGGATGATAAACGGGATAACCGAACCGAACAGTTCCTGACTTATAAGTCATCCGGCTGGCCTTTGCAAATGCCAATAGCATCTCAATTTTCGGGCTTGTCACTTGGCACAATGCTCTACGGCCAAAATTATCGTTTCGAACAGAGAGGAAGACCAAACTAGGAAGGATCCGGCTAGCTCCCGATCCACCTCCCAATAACTAAAATCTATAGCTACGGTGCCTCTATGCTGCCAAAACTTCGCAGCGAATTTTACCTTCAAAACCGCCTAAAATGATTAACCGTTCCGTCCAATTGTACGTGATAGGAAACGTGTATGCAATAAATCATACGTTTTCGTCTCATTCTTTTGTCGAGCTATACGATCGTATTTTGTCCAAACGTTTTTCTCCGAACTTAGATTAATGCAGACGACGAATTTATTAAAGGACTATCCCACACACCCGTTGGAACAAATGGATTGATTAATTTCTATCATTTCTCCATTCAAACAGGCAATGTGTAAAAAGGGCTCAAAATGGTACCACGAACAAGATAAAAGGGATCTACCGTTTTCCTCTACATTTTACGCAAATACTGCAAACGTTTTGCATTTTTTTATTGCATAATTTTTTATGGTATTACAATCCTCCGTTGATTATCTCAATCGGGAAAATAATTTAAGAATTTAAGGGATCTGGTCAATAATAGAGGATAATGCCACTTTCACATGAGGAGCCATATATATATGACTCGAAGTTCCGAACAGCGGAAGGCTTTACACGAAGCAAATTACTGCCAAATGCAATACCCGAACTTATATTCGAGAGATAGTCAAGACTTGGGAACGAGATAGTAGCTTCTCTCTCAGATACGGGGGAAGAGATGATGAGCCTACTCCAACTCGAAATGCAATAGGAATATAATTCGAGCTATCACACAACTACTAGAAAATGCCTCTGACCGAGAGATGATTTTACAGCATTATTAAATTAGCTTTGTATCCAGTGGTTATTACTTTTCGCCCTTTCATTGTCAAAAATGTTTAATGTTTCGTGCTCAGTTACGGTTGGAAGGAAGACAAAATATATGGAGCCTTAATTCCTGCACCTGACATTCATCACATGTGGTGACAAATTCGCCACGAATTTCTTCCACCGTTTTCAGCATTCGGAGAAACGTACGATAAAGATCCACTCCATTAGAATCGACACCAGGGCGAATAATCACAGCCGCGAGAGTGATTCAGTGGAACTCATTATTGTCAACGTGGCCGACAATTCAAGCCTCCCTTCTTTCCTCGCTCAATTTCAAGTCGGAAAAAGAGCGGAATGAGACCCAAATGAGCTGAATGGATTTATTTTCTTCTGTATTTCCTTGCTTCCGTTTTCTCTCTTTTTTTATTCTCAAATGCTCCGCTTTTATTTTTGGCCGCCTTCTATTCCCGTCGCTCCACCGTCGGTTAAGTAGATCAGCAGATTCGTGAAACGCGCTCGAGGGGGCTAAAGATGAAGACGGGAGTGAAAGAAAGAGGAGAGAGAAAAAAGGTCATTTAATTATTGCTTTTTCCTCGAGGAGACCTCCCTGTCAGCGAAGAGGAACTCCTTGAAGAGCGCAATAAGATTAGCTGAATTCCTATTGGTGGTTCATTTCACGGTTAACAGTTTCGAACAAACCTGCAATTAATGGTATTTTTCCAGCTTTACTTTGATGACGAGACGCTTTCAGAATGGCTAGTCAAGCGGGGTTATTTTTACTAGCCCCTACCATAAAACATGCTCGGCATTCTTGGCTGATTCGATATTCAATATATTTTTCATAAATGTGGTATTTTTCCGGCCCCCTGAACATTTTTCAATTATATTTGCAAGTTTTTCCAACGATCATATCAATCTGTACTGTAAACATGTGAATATTAATACTGAGCCCTATGTCAAAGTTTGCTAACTCACATCCGATCATAAATATCCTATAACTTTTAACGACTCATTTCAATTTTATTGTCCAATTAACAAAAACCCCCAAAACATTTACAGTGGCTGTTTCACCACCCGGTTCGAACCAGCAGAAATAAAATATTCATATTTCAGGCCGATCATAAATTGCCTCCAATAATGCGATTTTTATTGAAGCACTTGAAATGGGTGAAATGGGGGACTTAATCAGCTTTTCTGCCTTTTCTCCTGCTCCCCCCCCCCCCACTATCTCCGATATTCCATCATTGTAGGTCGAATTCTCTCGGCCAGTTCGCTTATTGGCATCCTTTATTCATGGCGTATCCATCAAAGTACTCGAACCGGCCAAACATTTACCCGAGCCTCGGCTATCGTAAGCTTAACGCAAGGCTTCGAGAATGTTCCAAATCGATACTGAAAAGATGACGTTGTTAGCGGAGCATATTGAATCAAGCTCTTGACGTTTATTGATAATGGAATATCAAAATGTGGAGTGAACTTTTAAAATAGTAACCAGCGCTAGAAGGGCATAAAGTTATTCAACCCAGGAGAAAATTACATTCAACTAGATTCCAGAAAACTTCTACGCACACATTTTGTCCCAATGCAATCGCAACTTTTTGCCACTCAACAAAATGCGACCCTACGACCTTATGAAGTCCCGATGCCTAAATGGCGGCCATCTGAAAGAGCTTTCCGTTTTTATTGAACGTTCGACCGCTTTCTTGGCTGATTTCTTTCCAACACATCATTTGAAGCGGCAAAAGGTCAATTCCGCTAACTTCCTCTGGGAACTGTCACAAAAAGACACGTGGCGAAAAAATGAAGCCGGTGATTGTACGCTGCGGAGTTGAAAGGCTCGTCTCGATCAAAGACGAAACAAGATCTTTCAATAAAAGCAGTGCCCAGCATGAAATTTTTCCGGTCAGAAAATCCTATCGCTGAAAAACGTTCTAATCCCTCTACGATGTCAATCGAGTGTGATGGGTTTTTTCGCAATTTGTGAGGAGGAAAAAATGAAATGGCCATTGAGTACAAGTATTGCAAAAATTGAGTTAGAGAAGTAATTCATCAACAATTGCTCCCCCTCTCAATACCTTTCTGCAAAATCTATTTTCCTTCTGGAAATTCGAGAAAGCTATACGGCGAGGTAAAAAATGCTAATTAGTTCGTAATTGAGAGAGAGATTATTAGCGCCGGAATGCTCGTAACCTATTTAGAGGTTCCCAGATAAGTGGGACGTATTTCCATACAAATTTCAGACTTGTCACCGAGTCGGACTGATCTTCCTGACGAGGAATTCATGTTGTTTCGAAACATTTTCCGAAGTTTCCATCCGAAAAGAAGAGAAATTCTTCGGTTCCTTTATCACTACTCAGGATCCTAGGTTCGCGCTGTTCGAGTCAGACGAGTCAAAGGCTCAGCGAGAATTGCGGAGAGAAGTTCGTCGGTCGAGTTTCCCTAGCACCACCTATTGTCGAAAGGCTGCGCATTGAGTTTAAAACGAGCTCCAACGCCCGGAAAGCTTTCCACCAGGTTGTCTGAAAAGGCGGTGCCCATTCGAGGATTTGCATACATTACGGGCAGCCTTGTTCGAGGGCCATCCTTTCAGGATAGGGGGCCCTCTTGTTCAGTACAACCATTTGTGCCGTCGCAAACGATTCCTTCCTATCCTAATGAATCGGAAATTTGTCAAGTTGTAACGGCTTTACGAAGTCAATGTAATCCAGATTGAGTTTTAGTGATGGGTAGGTATTTGACCGTTGTGAAATAATAATTAGCCGTTGTAATCGCTCAAGAAGAAATCATCAAACCGTAGCATACACTATTGGTAAATAGAGTCAACTGATCTTTATAGGTATCGGGTATATGTCTGTACTCTAAGGGAAACTAAACTCGGCTCTTTCGATAACAGTTTGTTAATTCAATGTACATTTTGTAGGTGAAAGGCAGCGAAGAAATTTCTCACAAGCCAATGTAGTGTGGTTTCCGCTTCGGCGGAGCCGCAGCTCTTGTTTTAGTTCAATGTGTTCTGGACCAACTCATTGGCAAAGCGCTACGTGTATGCGGGAGTATCCAGGAAAGTAGCGGCAATAAAGGTCGGGTCGGAGAGCACGACGAAATAGGCCTGGACGAACGTGGTGCTCAGTCGGCTATCTCAAGTCCATGTTGGCCGGAGACGGCATTAAATATGCATGCGACGGTATGCCAGTCCCGGCACCTCCTTTCAGTGCGGGAGAATGACTTGAGAAATCCAACAGCATCTCTAGGTGGGAAACGACCGGAACAGCCGGGAGGCGCTCACTTGACTCACTTCCCAAGCTGCAAGGGATGAGAAATAGGAGGCGGGCGACTATCTTCGAGATCCTGATTTCAACAAATAGGGCACCGCCTCAATTTCCTCTGAGTTCTAGTTGAAAGGTCATCCCACGTTTCCGGCCAGTTGAAGTTTGTCAGTTCTCATTTCTATCTCGCTCTACTTTAAGATTACGTACGTGACACGAGCATAGTGTCACAAGTATAAATACATGTTATTTTCTTCTATTTACTCTTATCATAATCGTAATTTGCACTCAAAAAACAGCATCGTTAAAAAATAATATACGGAGCACGAGAGTGTATTGGAATGGGTAGAATAGTAGAATATAGTAAATATATAGAAAATGAGTGGAAGCGGAGCAGAGTTAGAGCAAATAGAAAGTAAAGAGGAAATTTGGAAAATCTAGAAATAGCTCATTTTGCACATTTACCAGGAGAACTTTCTGAAAAGTGAATTGGATTTCATTCATTTTTCACACAGATATGGTAACTTTTATCAATTTTTACCACAGAGAGACGGGCACTCAAACACTTCTTGTTCAGAAACTTGTATATTACGATTAAATAAAATTTCTTCTAAATTCACTTCCGCTCTGAATTCGATTTTTCCGACGATCACTATATTCCCAAGTACCTACTACGTAAACATGGAAGTAAAAATAGAGTAGAACTGAATTTGGATTAATAAACCCCTATAACACACTTTGCAACGTTTCTGAGCTAATAAACCTATAATACTTCACATTAAAACTTGTTTTTATTTCGTTTAAGCCACCCTTATTGATTCTTCAGGGCAAAAACTATTAAAAGACGATTAATTTTATTTAATACCCAATTCAATACGTTTAATGGAATCCGATCATCAATTGCGGCAATAAATTCGTGCCTATAAAGCCCGGTGAAATTTTTCATCGTCGAAAGGAACAATAAAACTATTACAGTGCATTTCGATAGAGCCATGTTTATAGCCGTTAGGCTCGGCGGATGCGGCTCTGCATAATAACGAAAGAAAAGAGCTCTCAAGCAGCCGCCTTCAGTAAGAGCTTTACGATCCACTCGATGGAATTTTAAGACTGAAAGACGGCGTTCGGATAGGCGTGGAGACTTTTTGCGGGAAAATATATATGTACAGTTCTCCCGGTTTTTTACGACTCGACTTTTCGCTTGGCCGGGCCGCCGATGGGGCGAAGCGACCGGATCGAAGCTATTTTTTCCTTTTCGTCCCTCTTTTTTCACCAGCAAACCGGCACGTCGGCCGGCGATGGCAAAGGGAAAGGCGCCTAATAGTAATTTATCGGTTTTTAGACTTTTAGTGAGTGAAGACGCGCCACCGAAGGGACTGAAAGCACTTTTGATGACTTTTATGGCAGTACGCTCTTATTAAAGGTGGCTTTTCCAACAAACGAGCCAGTGAGGAAGAGCGAAATGGTGTCATGGTCGTTTCGTTGGCAGCAAAAAAGCATTGCTGCCACTGTATAAGGGGAAACTTCGGGTAAAACTTGAAGTGAAATCGCCTCTATGCGCAAGTCGCAGTTGACATAAGTTCGATAAATTTCGGTTGGAAAAGTTACCGCAAGTTGGAAAAAAACGAGATGAATTACTTAAACTGTGAAGAGCTTCGGGAACGAAGAAGGTTATAATGCATAATAGAGTTCCAGAATCATCATGGCTGATTCAAGTTTCATGATCAACGGTTTTTGGTACCTACACTTATTCAATAATAAACTATTGTAGTCGTCTAGGAGGAGTAAGGGTTAAGAGAGCACAGGCAGACGAGGCTGAAGTTGTGAGACGAAGGGACTCGTCTTTCAAAGGTATACCCCTATAATTACCCGACTGATATATTATATTCACCAATTGATATGTGAGCACTCATGGAATGATCTGTAAGCATGTGATTTATTCTTCCTCTATTGATCATTTCAGTTGATTTTTGCACATATAGTGCACATTGGGTGCAGGACAAAAGCTGCATTGCTTGCATCGTCATTGTGTTCTCATCATAATTATACTACTCGATACGTTCTCGACAATGATGAAAAAGTGGGCAATCATAGGTAATACGACTGAAAATAAGACCGTCGGAAGATCCTGGAATGTAGGACACAAATTCCTACTCTTCATTTGACAAGAAAAAACATCATTTCTGATTATCATACTGATCCTCTCCACAAGAAGGATTAGTTAGATATGGCAGTTGAGGCGGCGTAAGTTGAATATATCACAAGTACTGCTCAAGTCAGTGCCAGCTGACTGATGAAAGTTGCTGTATTTGTAGGCGCGCCATGTGCGACAGTACCATGATCACTTCGAATGACATTGTGAAGAGAATGTTTAGGACGAATGATAAGGGTGAACCTTTTGATCCGGTAAAACCTGATTTAAGACGCATTTTACAGAAAACATTCGGTCACAAACAGCTGACGCTGATCTAATTAATTGAGATTCCAGACTAAAGGTCAGCAGAGCAGGTCAGGTCAGGAAGTCGAGGTTATTTGGCGGAGTCGTTTCATGTGACAACGGGAGATGGTGCCAAAAAAAAATATTTAAAAACCATTTGATGGACCGACAGAGCTCGAAATTCATCTGCCATATGATGGGATTTTTCGATGAACAATATGTAGACTAATAATGTCTGTGTCTCGATATTGAACAACTTCAGTCATCACAACTTTATTTCATCAAATATTTACTTACTTGAAATAATGATTTGTTGTTATAAAATTCCGCTTCAATATGTGAACAATTATTATTGTTTTAGTCTTATTCTTTAGTATTTCATTATTTCAAGAAAAATTGAGTGCGGTTATCAAATAGAATTATGTTTGATGGGTACTCTCGCTGCAAACGTTTTCGTTATAGGTTCACCAAAGTCGTCGTTTCTAATCGGACAAACACAACGCGTCGAACAAAGAAAAAGCGAGAAAAACGTATCGAGCTCAATTTGCATATTTAAATGCTAATGCGCAAAATGAAAATGGCTGAGGAAAATAGCCACGTATGTGGGAAAGGCTTTGAGAAAATGAAACTGCACAGCTGAACAGGCGAATGCAAATAGCAATACTGGCTAGGAGGAAAAAAGGTTTCAGAGCGAAGGATTCCAGGGAGTTTTGCATGTAAATAATATATAGGCAATATTGGATACCCTTATCATGACAGCACAGGCGTACATGCTCACTCGACAATCTTTACATTAAGACCAGGAAATAGTACTGGAAAACCGTTGAAATATGGAAAAGTCAATGGCTTCTGATATAACCACCTACAATGATACAGATAGTAGAGTACATTCTTGCTATACCGATGTTTTGCTCAACGCTTCTTTTCCGCATTTGCAAAATAATAAATACAAAAGTCAATTCATTCCACGATGTTGTGAGGAGTAATCGAACTTTTGAGGACTAACATCTTGTTATGGGTAAAAAATTCAACTGTGCTAGTTACCAAAATCGCCTTATCAGCACGAAACGGGGAAACTAAAAAAATAAAGATACGAAATTTTTTTCGCCTTAACCAGCCTCGTAACGCCAGCACTAATTGCATCATTGATAATGAAAATTACACCAATCAATATTACTATTCTTCTTTTCCTTGACGTCGTATTTCTTGATGTCCGGGGGCTGTGGATCCTATGGCTCCAGGTCGCCCTGAAGATGCCCGAATGGGCGAAAGTGCTCGGCCACTAATTAACAGAGCCAGTCATAATAACACATGCAGACTATAATTAAATTCCTTTGCTCGAAATTCCACATTTTCTCATGAAAAGATTTTCAAATTGGCTCTTGTCAGCCTAGTTTCGCGGGATTGCGGTTTGTCTTAGTCCTGTTTAAATTGGCTTAGCACGAAACGGGTTGGTGAGTGAAACTCACCCTCTCGGCTAGCTAACCCTCATCACTTTGCTGTCTTTCGCAGCTAGTTACCTACGCTACGCTTTATTTCAATTATTGTAAAACAATTCCTCTCCTCTAATAGTTACGACGGAATAAGAGTGCACAGTAGAATCAGTGAAGGGCAAGCCAGCCCCACGACACTTACGAGTTAATCATTCACAACCAGCTCGACACCCTACGCGCCCCCGTTCTATTTCAACCCCTTTCAACTGGAAACAATAAATCAGGAGTAGCACCAACGACAAACGGTTGAAATGAATTCATTCAAACCTTACGATGCTTTTTCAAAAGAATGAAATAACTATGAAATGAATCAAATCAATTAAGGTGACAGAAACGCGCACCAAAAACCGAAATAACTAAATTAAAATCAACTTTATAATTAAAACCCGCAACAACCAAATTGCATTCACTTTTTGGCAATAAAGTCTTTCGAGCTCGTTTCAATTTGTTTATTATATATTTCAGCCCTCGTTTCATCCACCTTCAGCTGCTCCTGTTCTGCCACAATTCCAACCAAATTGAGTTTGCGAGTGGCGGCACAAGTACAAAAAAGTTCTACTGATGTATTTTGAACTCAATTATGATGAGCCGATTTACTCAAAAATATTCCGTGTATTTCATTTCAACCAACGCAAATATTATTCGTTGGCCTGTTCATTTTATTGAAAAGTCGTTATTGCTGCTAAACAATTTCAATAATATTATTTAAATTCACTAATTTTATTTTTTCTTAAATACATATTCAATTCAATTTAGTATGATAACGTTAACTCTATAACAAAAATAATGGTTTTCCCTTTTTAAATTAGCTCGTTGTCACTGTTCAGAATGTCAGTTTCCAAATGTATGTTTAAGCCAAAACTACGCAGATAATATTGTTGATGAAAGTGATCTTTTCGGGGGAAAATTGCAGAAACAAAATCCTTTTCATTCGGCTTGAAGTTATCGTTTTATCGGTGCACTTTGGTATCTAGCACTCAAATGGGGAAATTGGTCTCATTCGTATTCTAGCACACTGAATACTGAAGAGACATTGCTACTAGAGACTGCGGAGCCTTCACGTGCAACATTGCTATTCGGCTCAACGCCTTCGTTGCTTCGGAGCAATATTATTCTACTCCGCATTATGTACGTTGTTCGTGCTCACCCAAGCGAAGCACGTGCTGGGTTGCGTTAGTGCACAACCAACTATTTAACCTTAATAATTTTGCTAAGCGATTGTGAGGAGTGTTCAACAGTTTTCTCTCATGACAGGGTTTTCTGTAATGAGCCCAATGACGTGGAACCGTTTTACTAATACGATTCCCTTCCTCGGCTGCAATCCGAGTAGAAGCAAGTCGCTTTTCTAATAAGGTTAGAAGCTTCATGGCGTGACAGTGTAATTATCGCCACGTGTGATGAGGTTGAGCGCGACGGAGTAAAGTGTAAAGCGCGAAAATGCAAAGCTTGGAAAGCAGATTGTACGCACTATGGGTGGAGGAGTAGGAAGAGTGAGATAGTTATAGAAGGGGGTGTCGTGTCATGAAAATACCGCTGCAAAGACTCGCAAGGAACGGGAGTCTCATTAAACAGCGTAAAACGCACCTCTTCCAATGCCTGCGCAGCGGATATAGAAGAACGAGAGAAGGAACAGAGCAGAGACCTATAATCTTATCGAGTAGGAAGGCCATAACGGCATTACTTATTCAGCCAATGGCATTCAGGATCTTAATGGCATCTTGTTCCTGGGAGAAAAAGCTTGGCGAGGAGACGGGTTGTTCAGCACGCTAAATCCACCAAAGCCCCGCACTTCATTGCTGTCCGTTTTGGGCTTGGAAGGAAGTCGTTTCGTCAGGTCTTTGATTACACACTAATGAAGGGGTTTGAGAAAAGGTAGGTATACACGGAGAGAGGTCGGTCCGGAAACTCCCTGCTCCTACCAAAACCAGCACCCCATACCGCAAGGGTAAAGCGTTTTCAGACACCATCATCCAGCTTGTAAAGAGGATTTCTGGAAGCTTCTTCACAAGAACTGTTGTATCTGTTCTATGATTTGAGACCGAGATCGATTCACAGTAGCCGACTGAGAAAAGTGGAACTGAATGAGCTATTAATGTATGATGGGTAAAAAATTTATTTCAAAGGTTCGACATACTGGGCGATTCAGTTGATTGATAAGCGTATTATCGATCGACAGCGCTCAAGTGATCGTTACGAGAAACTTATTTTGGTGCCTTTTATCTCGTAATCTCGTGTCAATACCTTGTTCTGTTGGGTGAACTCTAAACGAGCCCAGAACTCCCTATTGTTGAACGCGAGCAATAGTTGAAGTCTATTTTAGTTCGGCTTTGGTGTTTGATCAATATCTTGTCCAGTTCGAAGATACGTTTCAAATTCTCGGCATGGCGGTAGCGACCTCTAATTAATGAAGTGATGGTGGAGGGCGCTATAGAATCGGAGGAGCAAACTAACGTTGCCCAAAGCGGAAACCAATCTATTTCGCAGCCACGGATCTTTCGACGTTGAAATCCAATTTATATTCGAGCCGTGCGTCCGATTCTCCGTCGGTGTTTTTCTGCCTTTCCCGAAGGATATTTGAAATATTTACGTGATTTCGAGATGCGTGGAGATAGGCCGGTGAGGAGGGTCGAACCATAGCTGAAGGAGGTTTCCTCTTCGAAGTAATCTAGTTTCTCATCCTATGTGATCTGACTTCCTCGATGGTGAGGATGGCCAACGATTTTCCTTAGGCGGGAAGAAAGATTTTCGTCGAGTTCGTTCGCTGTATCGGCCGCCTATCGCTTATTTGATCGGCGGTTCTGAGGTCAATCTGCGAGTCCGAACGGTCTTCCCATAAGCAAGAACTGACTCTAACCGACACGGGTTGGAGAAAGAGCCTGTACAAGCGGCTTTCTTCTCATCGGCCAGCCTCTGACGTCCCCTCGGGCTGTGTTAGGGAAGAAAGCAGAGGAAGAGCTATGGAACTCGACCGAGACCGATAGATATAGACCCTACGTGACTGCCAATCTAAAAACATTCGCTATCGAACGAAGTGATTGAACTCGCCCCTCCTGATCCTGTGAACGCACCCCAGCCGTGGCCGGTCTCTCTCGCAATTCATCCCATTTCTCCTCTTTTCACATCGAATTTTCAGTCTTCCGGGGACCCACGAGGTCGTCAGGAACATGTAAAGGAGAAGGAGCATTGCGGTTGACTAGCCCAGCACGCACAGACCTTGTGAGGTACCTCTCTGCACGTGGGATCCACAAGACCATCCTCCGCGATTACTTTCAGACCACGAAGCAGGGCAGTCCTCAAGCACGTGATTCCACTGAGCCGAATGATCAAACGATAAATTTCGATTCGTTCCCTTTTTGCGGATAACAATTTGGAACTCCTGCTAGTTCCACTGAAGCCTGAAATAATAAAAGCTATCACTTGATAGTAGGAAATTAGCTGCTCGTCTTTTGTTTTATAACGTAATGAAATTTCGATAATAATCCTACTGATTACCTCGTTGCTCAATTAAATACGAATAAGTATTATAAATTAAATACTCAGTTAAATACTAGGAGCCAATTTGTGGTTTAACGCTGTTCAGAAGGAAAATTTCATGAGAAACTGGACCAAAGGACTTGAATAATGCAAAATTATCGAAATTCCTTGCATCGATCAATATTGAAACCAAGAAACGATATGAACCGTCTCTATTGAAGAGGTCTGTGAGTAGGAGAGCTTCGCCGTACTGACGTACCTACACACTCACTAGTTCAGGCGTTTATTGCAAGTTCCCGCTACAAACTTTTATCATTTGTAATTAAATGGGGTATTTTGAAAAATCTAGTTTTTCTGACGGAGGAAAATTTTCTCGATGTTAAGTAGTGGTTGAAAAAAAGACAGGATGTTGTGAAAGTTGTGCTGAGCTACCTCTGAATCTGTGTCTCAGTGTTTGCCGTAGTTGGATGGAAAGAATCGAGTCCATTACTCTCCCCTGAGCGTCAAGGGCAGGATGCTAATGGTGAAGTTTCAAACCTTCCGTTACCAGAAAATGTGCATGTTTCCCACGAAGTTCTACTGTCCTTTGATCATGGAAATGCTATCGGTAAGAGAGTGGAAGTAGGAGAGTGGAAAAGAGAGAGTGCTTCAAAACTTTGCTCCTTTCGTTCGCGCCGGCGGCTTTCGGATGGCTTCTTCACTTAAACTAGATCAGCCAAGACGTGGGTTCTCTCAATTCGAGTGAGAGCTGTAGAGTAGTTGCGAAAACCACTTCATTTTCAAGTTTTGCCGAATTGCATTGAGGCTGAAATTCAAATTTTCACCCGAACGGAGAAAATCGCTGACGGAATAAAAAACACTCATATTTATTTCTACATACTATAATTACCCATATAAAAAAGTCTATTTATCTGTTCACTAGTTCTGCTCGATTGAATAGCTTAAACGGCATCTGCCCATTGAACTGGATCTACCAATTGACTGAGATTGGTCAAGAATCTGAACTCGCACTGCACTGAAACTGAAGCTGAACCAAATCAGCTAGTTCAATTCGGTGAAGTAGGCCAATTAATCCTTAAAAAAACAGCCGTAACTAATAATTTGAGAAACGTCGAAGCGAAAGAATAGACCGGACCCACTAACGAAGTCATGCCTGAAAGCTGAAGGAAGCGAAAGTGCCGGAAATCTGTAGGGGATAAATATTCAATAAGGAGTAGGTAATGGCACGTTCGGAGTTTTAGTTGCTCGCTGAGCAAAAAATGAACAGCTCCACACATAGTTTAAAGGAGGTGTCTCCGCGATGAGGAATATTTACAGTCAGTTGCTGGTAGTCGTTTTATATTTGTGAATTTATGTTTCGCATGGCACTTATTGATTTGGTTAAAATATTGGCCCGCTCTTGCAAGATAAGGTTTTATAAAATTGAACGGGTTATAAAGAAAACATCATGAGCGTTATACGCGTTTTTTCGATGTCATGTTAGAGTAGCGAAGAGCACCTGAATAAAAAACCCCTCCATCGTTCTGTCACTCTCCATTGTTGGCGTGTTGGTAGAGTCCTTGTGCTTGCCAGTAGAGGAAGAGTTATCCAAGGAAACGAAACACCATGTCAATAAAGAAACAAATACGTTTTTCTCCTTTTCCTCGGGTAACTGAGAAGGGAGAGCGCTGGAATAAATATTCCGTTTCTACCGACCTTGCCCCAAGCGCTTCGAGAGCTCCAGGGGCCCCACGAGTAATAAATTAGACGCTTAGCTCGCTGTAGCCGTGTTGTAGTAGTATAACCCATTCCGAGCGTTTATTTTTTCACACGGAAACCGTAAATCGAAGGATAGGACAGTATTTCAGCAACTTACTGCATCAATTAAGTATATAAGGGAAATTTTTCGAGATACTTCTCAGGAGTCGTTTCCTCCAAATTGACCGGAATTCGCATACAACGTGTGTTCAAAGAAAAACTGATTCGCTCTTGTGGTGCCAAAATTTGAATAACTGTTCAACTATAATAAATTTTTTGATTTTGAACAGCAAAGTCATTTTTGGCCAACGGGAAAAGCGGAATCGTGGCTTTGCATTTTTAATACACTTTTATCTCCTTCAACTGTCATATTCGGAAAAAGTGATCAATATACTACATTGAATAAACGCCTTTCCTGCGCGTTGTTACTAACCTTGCTTTGAAATTACGTGGATTTGATTCTTCATGCGGAGCATATTAGGAACTCGCTCTTCCATCATTCGGTAAATCTACCCGTTTAACAATTCAAAAGCGTAAGTCGATCAAATCCGTTAATCTCGGCGTTATCAGCAGATTTGCGTTGTTTCTACTTAAATATTTGAGTTTTCCACCCAGTCAGCACCATACGTAGCGGTTTTCGACTAAAGAGCAAACATCTTATATTTTCGTTTTTGGGTAGTCGCTTCATATCTTCTTGGTTTTGAAGTTTGCGGGGGAGAAAAACTGGGCAACTCATTCTCCTTTTTCTTTATTGCCCGCCGAGCACCGTAGCTACCAATGGTGCTACAAAGCCCTGATGATGCCCGAAGGGGCGAAAGTGCTCGGCGGGCAATAAAGAAAAAGGAGAATGAGTTGCCCAGTTTTTCTCCCCCGCAAACTTCAAAACCAAGAAAAACATCTTATAGTAAGACGTTTCCCCTCTACCCGAACTTACATTCACACTCGAAAAGTCGGAAACATCAAACGTGAACAGATTCGAAATCCAACTCGAACTTACGGTGCCGCAACTTTTGCTCTTTTGCTTAGGGTCACTCTCACTAAAACATCAAGCGAACTCTCTTCACTTTCCCAGCCTTACAAGAGCCAGGAAGCGTTAGCATTACTTGATCAAAAGCTGTGCAAATTGACCAGGTAGTAACTCGGTCTATGAACTTGTTTCGAAACGGTATCGCTTTGATCTCAGCAGGGATTTGAAAGTTATGGTTATAAAACCCCGTAGAATACACGGAATTATTTGTAGTAAATCATAATCGTTTCCATGTTATCTGGGACGGGAGCACATTTCGCCTTTGAAGAAGACCTTTTTTAATGTAGCTATCTACCATTTCTGGTGTATTATTCATAGGTACCCATCGCAATCGACCACAAGAAGTTTCTTCATGATTTGATTTGAAAAACGCTGCAAATGATTGTACAGTGGTTTGTTATTCCTTCGCTGCGCCCCCTCCTCTCGGGCCTTACATAAATAACTCGGGGGTAGAAGTGTCCTTATCACTCCTATGTATAGTATATGGTATAATATAGCTATAGGTATGGGTTTAGTAGTTGATTATTTGTGTATGGAGAGTGGAAATCTATAGTTGCTATTATAGTAGGTAGTAGTAGTTGCTATAATTTGGTATGTTAGTGGTGGGGATTGTATTGTACTTAGTATCATACAGTATTGTGTTTTTCAACTGGAGCAAAGTAGGAGCAAAATTAGACATAACAACTGTAAGTTTTCCAAGATTTGTAATTTGCACAGTGGATAACTCAAACAAAAATTCGTCAATTCAGATGTTTGAATATACCAAAAGATAGGTAATTCCATTGCCCACATTTTCCTAATGTAATGTACCTATCCATTTTTCAACCGTTTTTGTGTTATTCAACAATATTGGTAGACCATACGCGAAAACATGACATTTTTCTACTTTAAACGTTCTTTTCATCTATTTAGTGCGAAACAAACAAAGAATGAAGCATATATTATTGATATACACATCATCAACTATCATTATGCTGAATTTGAGCGAAATCTATTTCAAAAAATGTTTCGCAAAAAATCCAATGGGTACCCCTGCGATTTTTTTCAACCGATCAGTTAACGAATTTTAACTCGTCTCTCAATACAGATAAAAATCTGAAATTTTCAGGAAAGTTGCATCTTACCAAGATGTATTTTTGTGATTTTTTTAATTTCTCGGAAAAATCTGCATGTGGTCCAAAAAAATCGGTTTTTAAAGCTCAAAAATTGACCTTTAACTGTGCTTTTCGGGGTCAAAATGAATGTGAATTAATTGTTTTATTATGCAGGAGTCTTCATTTGATCGCCTTACTCACGTACATAGCAAAAAATTTGGTGAAAAAATTTCAAACAGAGCCGGAGAAATTATTTTCCGTAGATCGACTATTTCACCGGCCGAATTTTCGAGCTCCGCTGGCACCGGTAATAGTGAAAAATGAAATTTTCGTTTTCAAGCCATTTTGAAAGCTTTTCTTGTAGAAAATTTGACGCTGAATCCGAATTTAATTCCAAAACGGCGGAATTCTGACGACAACTATCAGTTTTTTCCCCCTTTTAGTGTTTCGCCACTTTTATGTATTTCATCCTTGACAGTCCTGATCAACGTCAATTTAAACATCAGTCTTGTAGAAAATTTAACGCGAATCCGTCGTCAAAACGACCGAAATGTGTCGGCAACTTTTAGTTTTTCCCGTTAGGTATAGTGCTACACCGTTCTTACGTTGTACATCTTTGAAAATCCGTTGAAAATCTTACCGTACTGTTAAAATTTTATTTATTAATTATTACTACAGGAAATTAGACGTAGAATTCGAATTAAAGTGAAAACAATCAAAATCGAACAATTAATAATATTTTTTTAATATTTTTTTAATTTTTTTTTATTTTCATATTTTTGAAGTTTCAACTTTGGAATTTTTTTCGTCACGTTCCCGAAATGGGAATGATTAGGTGCTGTGGAAGAAAATGAAGGAAATTTAATGTAGAATCCATTAAAAATAAGAAAATGGCTAGCGTATATGATAGCTCTCTAGATATATATTAGGGGATGATGATCTTTTGTTTCAACGGGATTAGAAAGGGGCTTGTTATAGGAAAATTCTCCCATTGACCATGAACACGCAATTTTAATTTTTAGTCTAAATTGCCACAATTTTATAAGCCTATACCTACTCAATTTTATTCAGATGGGATCCACAGTTACCAATATAATTATTTACAACAAAAGCATAACGTTGTTGATTGGAATAAAATACTATCTTCCATATCGATAAAATCTAGGGAAAATGATTCATTCGTTCCACTTCGCAGATTGACCAATAGCTGCCAATGTTAATTTACAACTAGCAAGCCCGATCAAATTTTAATTATTCAAGCAGTATGGAACAATTTCCTCATTTTCCATTACTGAAGTGTTTCGTAGAACTTGTTGAAGTTGTAATGGCGTCGTTAATATTCATACACTTGGGACTGCTTAGCTGAAAACGGATAATTAGCAGTGCTGCGAGAATACTAAATACATTCAAATTAATATAGTTCACAAAAGTATCGATTGCAGAGGATTTTTCAAGTGCCCAACTAATTTAATGTGAATTTCGTCAATCGCCTGCGTTCTTATACGGTAGTGCATAGTTGGTTTCGCTTGATGAAGGGTGTTTTGCCTCTTCCGGTGGCCCAAAATCTTAATTAAAAGCGCAACAGTAACTCAGCGTACTATCCTCAATGCACGATTTGGTAGCAAACCTTCGACAAGAATCCGAGAGCGAAACCAGCACAGTAGTATGCAAGTTTCGTAATTTTTACGGGCGTAGGCGTTCTCTCGAATGGATATCACCCGAAGGAATAATGCAGAGTAATGGCGATCAACCAAGCTCGGTCAACGCTGTCATTTACCCCAGGGTGTACTAAAAATAATAATAATAATATTCTCGGTTATCTGGCCATCAGCATTACTCAACGCAGTTCCATTATATTTCATTCAGACGTTTGACCTGTCCTTGGACGGATATACTAATTTGCTAATGCATTGCTTAGGAGGGCCGATCACGTGATTTGGAAACAAATTACTCGTTGAACAGATTTGACACGTTCAACGGCCATGCAATCGTTTCACTCGCTCAACAGTGTGACAAATGTCTGCTGGAGTCCGAGCTAAATGTCAACAGTTGAAGTTAGTAATTGTCACGAACTTGTACGTGTCATTCAGTTTAATTCAATCACTGCACTTGAGCGATTTATATTGGCGTTGTGGTACAGGTTATCGCGTACCTAGGCAGATTTAGAATAGCAAGGAGATCAAACTTTGAATTTAACGAGAGAAGAGCAGGATAGATCACTTTAGCGTGCAAAATTAATCGCACGGAGAGCTTGGATTTCGAATCCGTGGAAGGGCTGAGAAGCGTTAGGGTTCACGAAAGACGCTGTAATTCAACGATATCCCAATCTACAGAACGTTTTCTGAGAACCCGATGCGCTTCAACCTACCGAGCTTCTCCGACGTTTTAGATGGATTCGAGTTGCTACGAGGCGGAAGAAAGATGGAGAGTACCTCCTGGTCCAAGGACCCCGAATAGAACCTCTACTTATACCCCCGCAGTCCATGACTACTTCGCAGCTCTATATTTCTCATGGTCGTTCTCCCGTAAACCTTAGGGAAAAAGTGGAACGACTCGTAAACGAAAGGACGTGACCCACGACTGATCCTTCCTATAATAAAAAAGTGCAATATGGTTTTGTACTGAGTATAAAAATACTCTATTATCTTATTGCCGATAATAATTTCTGCCTGTTCCGCATCTGACATTTTATACAATACGTACCATATTTCTCTTCGTAGTGAAAAAGAAAGAAATTAAAAAAATTAACCTCAAATATAGATACACGTACGCAGGTTTCTATACTCAGTAGGTAATCTTTTTCTTTTTTTTTTGCACGTTAACAACACTACACATTCGGTATAATGTTTTACTGACCTTTCCGAAGTATAACGCTTTGTCAAATATTATTTAGAACTCACTCATTTCGACTGTTTGAATGGACCATAATTGCAAACAAAAAATAAATTATAACATCCCAGGTTGAGTGCGGAAATCGTTCTCACAATCCAATTAGAAAGCCCAAGAGCTATAATTTATTTTACGCAAAACGGGAAGAGCGATGATCTCCCAAAATCATTAGGTAGTTTGAGCTTTTATTCTATAAAAATTATCGAGCGAATCATTGTTATCAACCGCGCTCGATTCGGCTATTGTTTTTGACTAAAGAAAGAGCTCGATCCGAGGAAACGGCCGGTAATTTGTTTTATGCATGAACCGAATTAAAACGGGTTTGGCGGTTGCTGAATTTTTTATTTAAAATTGACGAACTCGCATTCCCGTTGACGGCGGTGGTCTCGGTTTTGCCTTTCCTGAGCGCATTTTTCCGAATATTCGGAGCAAGCAATATGCGTAGCTGAACCAAAGCGCCGCTCCACAGTCTATCCATCGGAATTCACAATATACCCTCGATAAGTTGAATCTGAAATACCCAACAAAAAAAAAAAAAAGGGTGCGGCTTTGGTTTGTCGACAAAAGATTAAAATATTGACAGGAAATTTGCCTTCCGTTATATACCTTCAATTAAAAAAGATCCATCCCGCAGCCATTCTGAAATCCAATAAGAAACGACTATTTTTCTACCGGTTCCGTCAGAAATATTCTCTGTGATCCTAACTCTTTCGATTCATATAAATATACTGGATATTAGCGGAGAAGGGTGGTAGATTGGGTTGGTAGTAAGGTGACGGTGATGTGTGGTTTTGGTTACTCACTTGGTTGAATGATACGCGATTAATGGTAACAATAGTCACAGGAAATAACAATAGGTTTAAAGAACGAAAATTGCATGTACAGTATATCTCATAAGAAAATAATTGAAACCACTCATCGTCAATTTGTTAAATCACCGGAAAATCCATCAATTCCGTATAATGTAACCGATAGAAGGTGGCTTGCAAGAAGTCTGATGGCTAAACTCCAGTTTGTCTTCCAACTGTTCATGCTACTCATGAGCTGAAAGTTTCGTCTCATCGAGTTTTTGAACAAAAAATTCGACGAGACACGACTACAGTGGCCATATAAACGACCTCTATAAACTCAACCTCGGGGGTTTTGACTTCTTTCGCCAACTCTTGAGCTTGTAATGAGGGTGAAAACGAACTAAAAAAATGCGAGGTTGTTTGTTTTTTTCTTTGATAAATGACAATTTGTCTGGCGCACATGTAAATGCTTAGAACTTTCATTAACTTGATTAGGAACAATTTGACTTTTATTTCCAAGTTTACTGAGTATAACTTCTAGGTATTGAATGAATCAGACAATTAGTATAATCGAATTTTATAATACATATTATATATAAAATTAAAATAAAAATCAATAGGTAAAGCCCCTAATCCAACGGTTTTGTCAATAAATTGATTCTAGAAAAAAATGCTGATGAGAAAAACTGATACATAATATACACTATCCAGAGCTGGTGAGGCGAGTACAAAACGTTTATCATTTCAGCTGGTTCGTAATTCATCTAATTCCATTTTCTTTCCTTTCTTTATTATTCGCATTAAATTTAAAATTATATTCTGCAGGTTGAGGGGGAGAAAAACGAGGCGACCTCTTCTCCATATTTTAATTCAGCCGAGTACTTTCGCCCGTTTGGGCTTCTTCAGGGCATTATAGGACCAAAGGTACAATAGGTACCTAAGGGGCCATGCCCTAGGTACCTATGGGACCATGCCCTGAAGAAGCCCAAACGGGCGAAAGTACTCGGCTGAATTAAAATATGGAGAAGAGGTCGCCTCGTTTTTCTCCCCCTCAACCTGCAGAAAGAAGGAATGGGACCACCTGGAGTTTAAAATTATAGTTTTGAGGATCAAAGCGGTTCAATGAATACCGGCAGGTAATGAAACACGCCGGTAGGGCGAGGATGCAATTTGACCGGCGATATGTGACATAATGATTGTTACCTTTATTGGGAAGTCGACGGTAAATCTTGATTCTATCTCCCATGCATGCGGTCACTAATCGAAAAGTCACAAAATTCACAGTTGTCTAAGCACTTATCATAACATTACGCCCAATCCACACGCGATACCACGAAGTCCAAAACCGCCCTATCGAACGACGTTTCAGATATTTTACAAAAATGTCAATCATCAGCGGTTGACGGCGATGTCGGAATTTTTTCTGCTTTTGGGCTGAAAAAGGAAACGATTCGTCGCGTTGGTCGACCACTCTTCAAAGGAGACGTGACCGGTACGGCAACGGGGGTGGAACTGCTGGGGGCTGAAACTGCTAGGGGCTGAGGGCTGGGGGAGGAGCAGCTACCTCCTGGGCTGTGCACCCGCCGCCTGGCAACCCTCTTGGTCGGATACACCCGAGCGGCGCCTCTCAAAATATCGCCTGTGGCGAGAATGTGATCCCGAATCTAAATTGAATCGAAACCGATACCGAAATATGCCGAAAATCAAGAAAATATACCTTCCCGGAGTGTAGCTGTAGTATCGCTACAAAATATTAAACTGCAATTTGAAGCACCTTAGCTGAAGTGATTAAGATGGGGAACTTGAGATGGTAGGAATACCTATTTTGACAACCTATTTGGATTCAGAATATTTCAAAAGTTATTGCACCCTGATTTCCAACATAGTATACCTATGCATTTCGTTTTTTGTTAAGGTGAAAAACGGCAATAACTAACCTGAAACCAAGTGGTTCTCATCGCCTGAGGATGGCCAAATGAACAAAAGTGCTCACCCAGCAAATAAAAGTACGGAGAATTTCTCCTGGTTTTTTTACCTGACGAACATATTGAACCCATGAAAATTTTAATAAAAATTGCAAAAAGAAGTCAAGTGCAAAAAACTATACGAGTAAAATTGCATAAACCAAATATTTGAAAGGTGGTAATCGATGGTATGGATGGTATTCGATAAAATCATAAATTTGCGATATGAACATCGCTCTCTGAATACGCACGTCACAGGTAATCTTTTGTCGCAAGACATGCTTCTTTTCATTTTCTAAAACGCCTGTTAAATAGACGACGGAATGTTGACTGAGGCATCGAAAGTTGACTGAGGCATCGAAAGATTCCCGTCGAATCTCCAATAATGATGAGGCCACGCCGTCCAAGTAGAATTTCTCAGCTATTCCTAACCGTCACTAGTGATGTTCTGTTACAAGAAAACTTTCTGTTACTTGTCCTTGTGCAAGAAACGACCGAATTAATATATTATACCTACTTGGCGATATGAAAATTACTCAAAAAATTAAAATTTGTTCACAAGGCTTAATTCTGAGCATTATTTTGATGTTAACCGATATAATCAAGTAAAGTCTGGATTCTGAGAGATACTTTTCGGACGCACGTTTTTTGGACGCAGACGCAGAGGTACATTGATGCTTGGAAGTGTTTTTGATCCACTGGAATAGAACAGTGCACTATTATGGCCTATTATGTACGCCATTCCGAATACGCCTTTTCGGTCGATCCCAATGTGTAAACATGGAAGTAAAATATTCGGTTATGGCACTTTGGTTGGGAGGTTTATGGTAATATTATTATTATTACGTTTTCGCCTCATTTACTCATTTAACACAATTATTTACCAGCAGTATCGCCGATTGCTCTTGCCTTTGAACCGATTCTAGGAAAAACATTCTGGAAACGGTAAGCGAAACACTTTTATCTCATAATGGCGAGTGCTACTAAGCGCGTTCAATATTCCCACAGTTGTCTGACGAGAAACTAACAATTTATTATCACAACGGTGGTGGTTTTAGACAATAACTTTTTCACAAAGTATTCAGCAACCGTTGTTTGCGCCAAAATAAGCTGAAATTCAGTCATTGCTAATAATATGTGAGACCCAATTTTATTTTACAAGGGTTTGTCGAGAGAAAAATGCTTTGCCTTATGGACAAGAGTTGAAAGGACTTTATAAAAAATGAGAGGGTTGTTCGACATTCATGAATTTTCGTGTACTCTCATTAGTCAGTTCGTCTAAAATAACTTTACCACTGGAACGGCATAGGTCAACATTAGGTCACATTGCTTCTTCGTTATCCTACGTTTGGTGAGTAGCGAGCTCTCTAAGTCGTTTCATTTATATATTAATTTCATTTTCATTGTAAACAGTTCAAATTGTATTATAGGGCCCTGCACAGGTTAGGCACAGAAAGTTTTAGAGGCGCCCGCCTTATAAATTGAAATTAAGAACGAACGTAGGGATTTGGTATAAATTTCCCATTATCTTGAGTTCGAGCCCGCAACCGGAAATTAGCCCAACAAACATGATAATCCTTGCTCATTCCAATTTCTTTAACCGGCATCACAAAACCAAAACGCGGAGTTTCTTATCCCAGTCTTATAACATGCGTTTTTCTCTACTCACGATCGCATCATCAATCCAACGAAACTTGATTTATTAATATGAAATGTTAACAATGGTAATATCGTGACACGAAAATTGGCAGCGAAATTCGAATGTATAAAATATGCGTTCGGTTTACTCAATAACGCGAGATTTTCATCAGATTCCGTACGGCCTTGGTTTGCCTCTATCAATATAATCTATCGAAGAAACTAGGTAAGTGAGAGCGCTGGAGCGTGTAACACAAACCGGATATTGTTGCTATGTTGCTACTCCGTCGCTGCTATCGGTTGCAGTCTTGAAGCTTCATCGAACTCAATGTCAAAGTGAAGACCTAATAGGGTATCTTTTCGGTCTCCGTGTAATTGACTAGCCGAGCTTGGTATTGCATAATGCAATCTAGATCAATACTGTTCTGATAACTTTAACTATGATTACAGCATGGAAAATTGGAATTTCGATTCTATCGTTCATCCACGTTGAACTTTACCGATACTTAGGAATTTAACTGTAAATCAATTGACTATGCATATTCAGCGGTGAGCATCAATCACACAGTACTCCCATGTCTGAGTAACTAACAGGTATATAGCCAATAATAAACGCATGAATTAGGATAATAATGCGGGAGTCATGTCACAACATGACGACGAATCAAGTCAAATCAAGTAACGTCACGCCAGGTAACCTCGGCTCGACAGTTCAGCACCCCATAACGTGGAAGTACCTATACGGCAGGAATTTATTATTTACTTATCCGTTTTAGACCTTTTTTGCAGGTATAAATATAATTTATTTTATAATTATTTCTTGCTTAACTATATTTAAATCGGGGTTAGGTGCAAATCTTGAGTTAGTTCTAAAAAAAATTATTGATTTATCTTCTTCAAGACAATTATTGTTAATAATAACTATTTTATTTTTTGGGCCAAACAATAAAAATCAATCTACCTCCAGCTGCTCGCTACAAAAAACATTTCAATTCTTCTAAAATTTAAAAATAATATTACTCTTACAGCCTGTTAAATCAAAATAGAAAAAGCGTTCAACAGTTGTATCTCGGTATTACTGGGGAGATTTATTAGTGTATTTTGAAAACTTAAACGTAGGAGTTATGGTTACTATGGGAATACCCACTCTTTCTCCTTGAGAAATGACGAAGGATTGATTCAAGTTCGTACCGCTACCTTCTCGATAGGGTTAGGTTGATACGCTTGATTTGTTACAAAATGATTTTTATGCCAGACATTCATTCCGAAAAAGCCCTAAATTAATCTTTGATTCCTTGCCATCATAAACCTAGGGTGATTCCCTCGCTCGTGACACTAGCTTACAGTTATTATATTATGATAAAGCGCATTTAACTTGTGCTTAACGCCATGAAAAAATGCGACGACAATGAAAAGAATTACCTACTTTTTTTTGTTTCATGTAAGAGAAGGATAGTGATTGTTCGGTAAATTCAGAAGCTTTAGTAGAGCTACACTCTGAAAGACTCTATGAACAAGTGGACGTGTGTCGTGTGAGTGTGGTCAAACAGTGACAAATAGTCGTCATATCTCCGTGAATAGAATAAAATAGAATATCATTTATTTCCGTTTGGAGAACATCAACAACAAGTAAAAAAAAAAAAAAAATACACCATATAAATAACAATCTCCTATTTACCACCTTCGCTCCCTCAACCGTTAAAGGGTCTCACAAACTCTATTAGCCATCATCTTCTTCCTCAACTTCTTCGCCCCAAGGGAATACGTTTAAATAACCAGATAATCAACAGGTTAACAAACCTAGCGTGAGAAAGGAGGGTTACCCTATCAAGGAGGGTGAGGTATACGCATGAAACTCCGTCAACGCAAGCGAATCCCTAGGTGGCGATCTGGGAGTAAACTTGGCTATTGAGTTACCCTTTTCGTTTCCTGAGCTTTCTGATAAACACTTCTCCTATATAATAATTTGTAAAATAGGCACGGTTTTTACAAAGTTGATTACTTCGAAATTTACTTTTGCTGCCTTGATTTATTACCTTTACTTTTATTACCTTGATTTTTTCCGCTGTAAGAACGGTTTTAAACATTTTACTTGTGTCTAAATGAACTGTTGAAATTCCCTTCACTTTGTTTCTGAGTAGTCAGTCATTATTGTTATCGGTGGTAGGAAGGTAGAGAGACTACGCGATTCATTGACGTGGACTGAAATCTAACCACCTAACGAAATTCGTTCACGCTTGTATTTTCAGCAATAAAAATAGTTTCTGTTCAACGCAAGCATTAACTCTCGAACAAGATTCCAAGCTTCTAAATAACGAACAGAAAGCCTATAAAAATCTGTTTGGCCAAAAAGAAAAAGCACCTATACCTACCTAGGACTAATTCCGTAAAAATCCGCAGTTTTTAGACGTTAAGAACACAGCTACGAATGGAAAAACTATTCCCGTAGGAAACCAGCCAGAGGTTTCGGAGGTAACAGCCCTCGGGACGGAGCTGAATTCTCGTTCGTATGGTGTAGCGATCGTAAATGTCACAGGTTTTCCTACCAATCCCAATTCGCCTCCAACGTTGTCCGTTCCCACGTGCAGTGTTCTTTTCTTTCATGTTTCCCTTCTCAACGTTGCACCCAATGGTAATGTAGCGGATCGCAAATATACGAACATTCGAAGGTTTCTTATTCTTCACTTTAAAAAGTTTAGAATTTATCGTCCGTATTTCAGTTGAAACACGTCGAATCCAGATTGAAATATTTCGGTTGAAACCTGGAATTATACGGGGAAAACGTTTTCGAATTATTTTGCGAGAAAATTGTTACGATGAGTGCAGGTACCAACCTGGTATTCAAAGTCTAGTCAAGTATTCAAAATCAAGTCCGGTTTGAAAACGTCCTACTATGGTTCCCTATGAGAAAAAGCAGAATACTTGTCCATGCGAGTCTCATGTATAAATGACGCCTTATGATTGAATTGGGATCCATGGATCGGTTAATGCTGTTCTGCGTTAGCCCTAGTGGTTGAAATGCAAGAACTATCAAACTTCAGCAATAGCCACGGGATTGTGCGCCGTTGTCTTCCAGCGATCAATCGTCCTCCGTCCTATTGTTCCGAAATTGATTAAAGCCTTTGATGTTTATCACCTCGAATAGCACATCGTTGGGTGCACATCGTTCAGGGTCATGGCCGGAGAACAGAAACGCACACCCTCCGGCGAACCGAAACACTGGAGATGGTTTATCTCCGTAATTCACAGTTTATCGCTCCCCTAGTCACTGATCACTATTTGCAGTGTTGTGTTCCTCACCTGCAGCCTCTTCATCTCTCGAGGTGCAGAAGATGTTGAGAGTCTATTGAACAATACCTCGGAATTTATACCGAACCGCTTCGGTTTTGTTGATGGTTAATAATTCATAGCCACGTACCCAATATTGAACGTTTGGCTAGCTAGAGGCATTTACGCACGATCAGGGAAATTCGATAATATGGTCATCTACATCGATCATTATGAAGCTATAGAAATCTTTCCACGATCATTGGGATTTTTTTTTTTCAAACGCTTATACTTTGAAACCTGGCCCGTAAACCTAATATTTGAAAACGTTAATTATGAATCAAAATTCCTTGCGCCGATGAAACCTACCCCTCTCGTGGGACATGTGTTTCTACCTGCTTAGTGGACCATCTGCCTGTGAGACAGACATACCTGTAAATTATGTATAACTTGTGTTTTATCATAGGGGTTTCCTTGATTGGATTAAGAATACTATTTATAATTCAAAAACAGAATATATTTGACATTGCTGACATTCTTTGGAGATTGGTAAAATAGTTGAGCTCTAAGGCTTTTACAAAGTCAGTCTGTTTCGAATAATTCTATAAATTTCCACTTATAGCTAGAAAAAGTAATTACTCCAAAAGGTAGGAACAAAATCAAAACAGTAATAAGTGAACATATTGAATTCTCAACATAAAATATCTAAATCGTAACTAGCGGTAGGTTGTATTGTATTTGGAAATGGAAGTTTTTTGAATGAGATGAATCTAATCACAAGCCAGAAACAAGGGCTTACTTAGAAATTTTTTTTTGTGCCCTACTCACTTTTTTAAGCATTCATTGCAAATCTTTTTAGAGCATTAGCCTTGTACGGCTCAAAATATTCGGTGGAATTGGCGCCATTCTCCAGGAACAAGTACACTACTGATTCAGGCTCTTAGTATCATATAAGAACAGGTATAGCCACCAAAACTCAACAAGTGAAAAAAACCAAACTCTTCGGAAAAAAAGAAAAACAACAACAAAAGTGAATTGAGAAAAAGTTTTCTTTTTTGCTTAGCTTTATTTTGAGTTTTTAGTCAGAAATTGAAATAACTAACACTCATAAAAAAAAAAAATTGAATCAACTGGGTACTTGGTCTAGGGGAACATCTGCATCACAGACAGACACTGGAACACACGTTAGTGGGAATATTTGCTAACCAGGCAGATACTTCAGTGCACGCCAGTGGGAACATCTGCCTGTGAAGCGGACCATAGTTTAGAAAAATGTGGTTTACCTGGAAAAATGGCCGCAAGAAGCGAGGAAAACATTCTAACATCAATGATGAGATGTTGACTGAAGCACATGAGGTCGCCAGGCATCCCAGGTCGAGATTGTGGCGTTTTTGTGGCTTAAATGTAAATCATATCTGCCTCACAGGCAGATGTTCCCACGAGAGGGCTACCTATCCGGCCGTGTGGACCTGTGAACGTTGAATGACACCGCTTCTAATGGCACCTGAACTAAATCAATATACCTACTTCGTTTCATTTGTGTCTCGAACCAAACCTAATAGTTTGTTTCTGTTTTCGGTTTGTTTCGCGGAGCACTTTTCGTTCTCGGCGGGGAACCTTAGCGGCAAACTGTTTCTCTACAAAAGTTCACTATCCGATGTTCTTCATTGCCTCGAGCAGTAGGCCGAGTTACTTTTTACCAAAAGCAAGAAACTTCTCCAGCCTATCTCCTGTAGCTGAGCGCACAGTTGATACAGTGAACTTGCCCTTTGGGATCTTCGGCAACTCGTGGGTGGCAAGGCTTGTACTGTGATGTGGCTGCTGTGAAAAGGTACCTCCGGATCTACCGGGGGAGGTGCTCCTTTTACTCCCGCTTTGCGTCAACAAATTAAGGTTCCTCCGCGCGCACTTTCCCGTCTCGAACTTGCGATTTCCGCTCAACTTTTCTCATTCGCTTTTCCAACGACTCCAGCTCTTGATCGCTACCGTCTTCTCTCCTTACCACTTCCTCGCTTTTCGATCGGATGCGTACCCGATCCGAAGGTGTCGAGAAAGACAGAGAGGGGTCGGCAGAATTGAGAAAAGTTGGCGATGTGTCGAGTTGAGTTTGCTTGATGGAACGTTCTCGTTTTCAGAAACGTGAAGGTGTCGAAAGTTCGAATCGCCCCGACCCGAAACAAACTGGAACTCGGTTGGAATGAGATTTTCTAAAACGATTTTAAGGGAGATTTCCTATATAAACCATTTTATTCTTGCTCGCAAATCATGTAGCCTGGGCAAAAAGTTACGAACTAGTTTATACTCCAGTGGAGGGATTTAGTAGAGT
This sequence comes from Tupiocoris notatus, assembly GCA_037159825.1. Lineage (NCBI taxonomy): Eukaryota > Metazoa > Arthropoda > Insecta > Hemiptera > Miridae > Tupiocoris > Tupiocoris notatus. The sequence continues at coordinate 178,451 of JASJUZ010000176.1, forward strand.
TTCAACGATGCGGTCACCCTTCTATGAGCTAATTACCTAGCCTAGACGACTACCGTACCGTCAACTGCGCATTTAAACTGCGCAGTGGCAAAAATTAGTTGTAGAATCGACTCTTGAAGTTCGGCCGTATCTTCATCGCACACCCTGGATATAAGTTGCATAGCTTTACTAAGTTAATTTACTTAGTTACTTGTTGCTCAGCTTTACGCTATAACGAACAAAACTAAATTAAACCCTATCGGGCCGAAGAATTCCTTATACCTATTCGTTTTGTAACAGTTGTGTGGATTGATATGCTATATCGGCTCGTTGAGCAGGAGTCCGTCTATAACGTAGCTTGGCCACAAAAGAACATGATATCACGGTAGACATTGTGAACTGAAAGCACCGGTAAGATAGGAAAACGAAGGATATATTCAAACTCGTTCTTTTCTCTATCTGTAACTCGTATTATGTTGTCTCTTTTATCCCTTTCGCAGAATTCTGCGTTCTGTCAAAAGACGAAAGAGGGATGAACGTAAAGGATGAAGGGCCTATTCAAAGCAGAAACGCCCTCGATCGAAACGCAATATGATTTCGGATTTCTCCTCACAAACTTATGGCCTTGATTTTCGTAGTTCAACATGTCTTCGAATAATACTACGAGTAGAATAGATTTGACTGAAAGCACATATGAATTTAATTTGGTTCAATACTGACGAACATGGCGGTGAAATTACAAGGGTGGCAACATAACACCCTTTCACTGCGGGACATTATTATTCCTAACGTGATTTTTCATTTTTTTATGCACTTACCTACCTATGTATTAATCAAAATACGGACATTCGAATTTCATTTATTTATAGTCCACTTTATGCCACTGTTCATCGGCTCGTCAGATCGGAAACGATTTTTTGACGGAATCATCTAAAATCGTTGCTTTAATTTATCTGAACTTGCTTTAGGTTTATTGTCATTCATTTACGAGCCTCGGTCGTTGGTAAACTTTATGTACTTTTTATTACTTGATACTCACTTTAGAAGCCAGCCGAATCGTTATAGAAGCGAATGTTTCTCAAGTGTTGCGGTTGAAGGGGATTGTCTTGGCATTGGTCCATTACCTAGCGGCTGCCTCGATTTCTTTCTCGTCGGGCTGTCTTTGTCTCCGTTATCTCGCTGCCTCAGTTGGACAATTGTAGATGAACCCATAAGAAATGGGAGAGTAATGTGAACATCGTGTCACTAAAAGGGCCTACGATGCGGAAGGTATCTGTTATTAGAATGAATGGCTAATGGCCGGTCATTGAGATTCTATCTTTAGCAAAACCGCAATTATTATCGTTGGTGTAATATGGAAAGCGAAAAAGAAACGGATGCTGCGAAAGTTCCCAAGCGGTTTGAATGATTTTTTAACTGTAGAATAGTGGAATGATTGAAATTACGGAAATGAAAATCCGTTTCGAAGGTATAAAAATATTTGTTCAGCGCTAATAAATGGATATCGGAATTACTTTGAACTGTTTTTCGGTTCGAATATCAGTATGCTATCTCCAACACAAGAACGTCTAATTTTGCGCATTCTGAAAAATTGGTATCCAAGTTACTGATAAATACACAAAACACTGTAGTACAGCAAGCATAATATTTACGGTACCGTGAAAATATCTTCCGAATTCTATTAACGCCCATTATTTTATGCCGATTGCAATACTTCCATTACATCGCAAAAATTGAAGTAAAAAGCCTTATCTCTAGGCTAGAATCTATTCTATCAAATTTTAATTCAACTGCCGAATAAGTAGTTAAGGTCATGACATCATGAAGTGGGAAACATCCAAAACACGTCGCAGATGTCCCACCGAACCGCAAATATTTTAACACGGTTAGGGCGTACGCGACCTTTTAACCGCTGTCTCGCACACTTCATTTGTTCTGACCTCAGGCTCTATTGCCCATCGGTATTTCGCCGATGCCAAGGGTAAATAATATTTCCTCGCCGAAATATTTCCATTTCCTGGTGTTCGTCGACGTCCGCAGTAGATTCGAGCTGACAATGAACGCTGGTTTCAGATTCGAACTACATTTTATGGAACCTGTTGATTATCTAGAATGTTTTCAAAATATTGAAAAAATATACTAAGCTAAAACGTTGTTTTATGTTTCATGAAATTTTACTCTCATCCATTGTAGCTTCTCGTATATACTTTGAGAATGTGCAAAATGAGACATAACGCAATTTATTTCGATTGTAAAGATTTCGAAGTCTTTTATATGCAATCGTTTACATATCGGATAAATTAATATATTTTCGAAATATCAAGGTAGCGAAACGTTTATTATTGTGTCTACAGGACGACTCAAAGAAACATCCCATTACTGAAACGAAATTACCAAGTTCTAATCCAGCGTGGATTCGAACAATGTTTCCAGTTGTGAGCGTCAGTTAATGGATATTCATGTTGTAATAAATAATGATAATAATAATGATGAATAATATTAATAATGAATGACTACCAAAAAGCTATATTTACGGATGAAAACCTCAAAAAATAAATTGCGGATGTAAAGAACGTCAATAAATCAAATCAAGAAAGGGTGAATGAAACGTTCGTGAACAAATAATCAAATTGTGAATAAGAAAGGTTTCTCTTGATCCCGAATTCGTTTATTAAATGAATAATGTGTGATTCTATTTTTTTAATTTTGTTTTTAAGTTAGAAATAGTTTGTGTTTTTACTACCGATCTGTTCGGCTTTCGTTACCTAAGTTCGTTTTCAAGTCTTAAGACTTTTTTACTCTGATTTGCAAGTCCGGGAGAGAGAGGTAAAACTGCTACAAGAGAGAGAAAGAGAGAGTGAGTCGCAGGTGAGGAAATCGGATGCCAAGTGAGTGCTGGAACGTTATAGTAAAGAGAAAGAAGAGAGGTCAAATTCGATAGGTAATCCTTGATAATATTAAGGAGGATTTCCTCCCAAATTGTTTGCTGTGCCGAGTAGATAAAGCCTGCTAACTAAGACTTCAAACTAAAGCCAATGGATTCCCTCCGCTGTTTTTTTAGTTTTTAGCTACAATTATTGAAATTAATTTATTTCAAATCGCTTCGCTAGATTTTTATTTACTCGGGAATACCTTTTGAGGATCCGATTTACAAAACTGTACTCAACATAAACTTTTTCCCAGATCTCTATATCAAAGGAATGATGTTTGATCATTATGTTAAGAGTGAAAATACACAGAAAACGGTAGCAATGACCAATGAGACGGACCAAGCTAATGTAAGGTCACCCACCTACCTTGCTTCACCTACTACACACACCGCCGGGGGGCTTCACCTATATTGGGATTTGCGCGTTCTGAGCATTTCTTTAATGAGCATTTTGAGCACGTCTGAGAATACGAACTGAGTGAATTCTCAGGCGAGTGCTTGAGCAGCCTTTGAAGTCCTTTGTCTATGGACAGCTCATTGTGAATCCAAAAGCTACCTGATACGACCGCGTGAGTTCGCACAGTCCGTCTTCAGTTTTTTGTACTTGAGTTTTAGGAAGATCGCAATAATGTATACCTAAGAAGAAACCCGAACTTGAAAAATAACGTATATCTTTTGCGAACAACTTGAAAGTGCTTCCTCTGATCCCATTGATAAAAATTAGGTATCATCTATCATACATAAATATTTACAAGCCAAGTCTTCAGTTCATAAAACCTTAGTAACAAATAATCAATTTTATTTTGGTTGTGAAAGTTTTTCTGAAGTAAAGCTTTCACTCTACACGCTAAGGGAGGCACAATAGAATATGAATTTTGGTGGAGCAAACGCTAGAGTTTTTTCTCAACCTACGTGAGTAAAGAAAAAATTTATTTGAGCAATGACTATGAATCCCGTTCTAAATGTCGGCCGAATTTTTGGCTATGTAGTTGAAACGCATACGAACAACGTGCTGAAGTTGTCATAAATGAAAATCCGAGTTTACAAGTATTCGATGATGTGATCAATTCATTAACGGTGTGAATATCATAGGTTGCGAAAGAACTGATACTCCCGAAACCTGCTAGTGCCTGTGTTATTCGTATTTCCATACACGCGCTGCTGCAAACCAACGTGGAACCGTGAGCGCAGATGGCAACTGTTTCGGACATGCTTTTCAACGCTGGTCGTTGTACTAGTCCCCGTACTTACGAGGTTTGCGGTTGCGTGTATTCCTAAAGATACCAGACCTACTCGTACAACTGGCTCAGAGATCGAGCTGCTGGCTGTTTGGACAAGGAGTAAAGTGACCCCTGCTAAATAACGTATCCTCGCTGCCCTTCCGCAGAGTTCTCTCCGGCTCCAATGGATAGCGCACATAAATTACTGAAGAGCCGTTCACCGCACGTACGGTGCTGTTAGGTACTACCTACGGTTACTACTCTCGCAGTTCCTACAGGCTCTCCTTTCATGCTCTGTAGGGCCAGCATGCCCAAAAGGTTGGTATCCCGACCCCGTGAAAACTGTGTTCGCTTCGGTTGAGAATGTCATCACTAATAACGATAAAATCGTTGCAATCATCAGCATTTGCAAAGGGTTCATTTTAAATATAATTGCCAGCTTTCACGAGATATTTGAGTAGCAGTAAATTTTCTCTAGCAAATAATCTCATTCAAATTTCCATTACAATTATTTTGTGCTCTAACCGAAGGCGGTGATAGTTTCTGCAGGTGCTAGTTCCAGTACCATTCGCCAGTAATGAAACTTCATCGCTCGATCTTTTTTCAAATTATGAACATAAAGGCCTCAATAAAAATGGAAAAAAGCGTTAGATAATTATTCAACTCTACCCAATTAGAAAAAATAACAAAAACTCGTAGTTTTTTAAAATCATTTTCCGCGTTTTATTGCTTTCTCTGAATCTTGGTTCTTTGCAATATGTCATAATCATACGAACTGTTTTCGAAACGCTTCATAAAAATTTTGCAGTCCATCTCCTTCTCGAAATGGAATTTCATAAGGAAGCGGAGGCAAATGATGTCCTACAGTTCGATATCAAATATACGACATTCTGCCCTCAAATGCACAGAAGGATGAACGGACTAGAGAAGGGCCGTAGCTTCGCAACTAGGTCAGCTCTCCGAGTCTCTTTTATCATGCCAATGCGGTTCTGGACTGAGATTCTAGATCATTTTGCTCTCCTTGCGACGACGGGTGAACCATTGCGGTCTCTTCATAGACAGCTACTTCACTTCAGGATGTCTCCTCGGTCCTTGAACGCATAAACATTGCGCACAAACTAGGTCAGAGAGTGAATTATCAGTTCATACAAAGCAATTGTAAATTTAACATGAAAGAACACACTTTGGAAATACATTTGAGGCAAGCCATGGGCTCATAACAGTTAGTCGTTATAGACTATAATATATTTTTTTCATGACAATGCTCAATTTACGCGCCATGTTCAACTAATCTCAGTAAAAGTGGGCACAACAAAACGTCCTCCTTTTAACGTCCCCTCTCCAGACATTCTGCCCTTAACAGAAAAATCTGCCCAATACGGATTTCCCTCCTTTCAAGACATAATATCGTTTCCAGAAAATCAGCCTTTTTAGGTAGACCATCTGCCCTTTCTGAACTTTCCAGAGGTTGAGGGCGAATTCGATACTCTGGTTATTGGCCAGCACGGAAATACTTGTTTCTATCTAACGATACAGTCAAGATAAATTTTGACGAGTTTTCCAACGAGTTTAGAACGATTTTTACTTTACCGGGAATTTTCGAGTTTCCAGACCGTCTTACCCGGACATTATTAATGCTACATTACGCCATTCTGGACAATATTATGTCGGCGTCTCTTATTATTCGACCAATGTTAACATTTCAAACGTATTTGAGCTCAGAATTACAAACTAAAGTAGGTAGCTCCGCTTGGTTTTTTTTTTTTTTTTTTTTTTTTTTTTTTTTTTTTTTTTTTTTTTTTTTTTTTTTTTTGAAAAGTCGGAAGGAGCAAAATGGAGAAAACCAGTGGTGTGCATAGGTCACACTAACTCTATGTTTCACTCGGTTACAGGTATAACCAAATATAAAATCAACGAACTCGTACATCGGCCGGAAAATTAGTACACAAAATCTGTTATTAAAAAACTAGCCAGGAGATCCAAAAATATAAAAAGACGCTAAATAAGTTAGTAGTGCGAAAGTGCAGTATGTTAGCTTAACGATGCAAGCCAAGTTTTGTAAAACGAGATAATTTTTATAGCAACGACACCCATTTATACATTACTGGCCCTTGAGCACCGTTCACTGATCGTTACTAACATTTTTAAAACCTCAAGCATTATAATACCTCAAATATATTGATTTTTGCAGCCAATAGAACCCACGAAAAAAGCTCATGGAAGAACGGAGTGCGAGGCCCCCTCTGCACTGAAACATGTATACAGTGCCTTCACGACGACAACGTGTTGCAGTGGCTCGCAGGTAAAAACTGGAATTTACATTAAAAAATATCACACGTCTTATTGCTGGACGTGATTATTATAAATATCATGTTATTCTATTTTAGCACATTCAAAGCTATTCCGAACCGTCATCTTATCCCAAGATGAATGACCTCTCAGTCTTCTTTTTTTCATTTTTGTTTTGTTATATCTTTTGTTTTCCGTATTTCCTCGGCATAAATTAAACTTTCTTTCTTCCCAACTTCCTTCTTTTGAAAGAGCCACCCCCACCCACTGAATCGGAGCCTCTATTGAATGAAGGAATAAACCAAAATGAGCATTGTACTCTCCACGTAGAAAAAGACGCCTATCGAGGTGGGTACGAGGAGGAGCTTTGAAATGCAAAATAGGCACCCAAGTTCATTTGCAACTACAAAGTGTTTCTGTGCTATTGTAAAAAAAGGCTTCTCGGAACAACATTGATTAACAGGCCGAAGCTGTAAGTCGCTGTAAGTTGTTGTTGTTGCTGTTGTGTTGGCTATTCGGCTTTTCAGAATTTCAAAACTATCTTGTGCACTCGGGTTTAAATTGGACCTTAATTTCGCGGAGAATCCAGTCTCTTCAGTGCTTCAAGAATAGAATACTCATAATACACGAACTATTGACACCATTTAGTAAAGTTCACAGTTGTCAGTGAACGTTGGGATTCAATATCTTCAGAAGTAGTAACAATCCTGGGGATTAGTGTTCTTGAGCCAAGTTGCTTCACACTTTCAGCTTGAATGAAATAAGTCGTACATAAACTATCATGAGACAAATAACTTGAAGTAATACAAAATACAACAGCCAATTTTTCCTCGTAAGCTATAAAAACTGTGTAGTAATTTGTATTCAGGCGAAAGAGTGCTTCGATGGCGAAATATTCTCTCCTGGGGATTACATCAACGACTGATCCTGTCAGGATTATCGCTTGGTCGGCTCTGTCTGTCATAAATACCTATCGGATTACTCCTCATTCGCTCCTTCGTACCAGTGAACAGCGTTACGTTTTATTGTCCAATAGTACAACTTTCACGGTTTCAACCTCTTACGTTTAGAGGGTAACCATAAAAGTAGCGGTCTCCTATTTTTCTCTCTCCTTTACTGCTGCGCTGCGGTATCAGGATAGCTGTAGGAGCCGGTTGACTTTCTTTTCATATGGCTTCAGGCGATTGGCCTCCGCGCACCACTTGCCCGCGACACAAGCGTTCGCCGTAAAGATTGTGGTTACGACCAAGTGGAAATCCGGTTCCGGATGCTTAGCGAAATTGAAGACGACTTTTCACCACGGTCTGCTACCACTATCTTGGCTTCGAAACAGTCGAATCTATGATTTTGGTTGTGGCATAGATTCGTAACCGGCGGAAAAAGAATTTGCTATCGGCCATAAATGATTAAATTCGGCGTACGTAAGTCATAAGGGGAACAGATGTTTCGATTTTCATAGATAGGAAAACTTTGGAATCCGAGCTCACTTCAATCGTCTTCGAAAAATATCATAATATTGACAAAGTGATATCACTAAACATACCAGGAATGGTTCAGTAATAATATCATCCTCTTCTCAAGTGTCTTCCCGACATTCAGCCACCGAAGTTGGACGTCGTATCTCAGGATTCGAAAGTTATTTCCCAATCAATTATACTATCCGGTTTCGAGGGATACCGATCCCCAACCTCCTGTTATTCTCGATCCCCATTATATTCCCGGATTCGAAGAAGATTGCTATCGCCCGTGTTTGAACTTTTCCATTATGTTTTCTTGTTCGTTCAGCGAATTATTTTACCTCGCCTGATAAAAAGTAATAGGTGAGGGGGAACGTAAAAATTCAGCGATTTGAGGATTATAGCTCGGAGTTGAATAAGAGAGTTCAGAAGCTGTTGAACTCAGCTATATTATCAAGCGCTGTTAAACTTGTTCTATGAAAAATTCTGGGCAGTTAATATGTCTCAGCTCACTGTCCGAAGAATCGCTTTAAACTTATTTTCAAATTATTCTAGTGGAGGATTATTTTTTTGGAACTAAAATTCTTCTTCTCCTTGGGCCATATGGCTCCACTTCACCCTGAGGATGCCCGAATGGGTGAAAGAGTTTGGCCAGCCAATAAATAATCGGAGAATGAGTCCCTGGTTTTCCCCCATCACACCTCCTGGGCTCAAAATTCTTCTGATTGGACTTTGGCTCTTACTGTGCGAATAATGTACACGGTTATTTTACCCTAAATTAGTCTATTTCTGAACGTAGCTCACGGAACTATACTCCAAGGGTACTTTATATTTCGAGCGCTTATCGGAAAAAATGGTATAATGGTCTTTCACCAAAAAGAGTTTAGTCGTGTATAGCAACTTGGGAGTAGTGGAATGAGCACTTCTACAACGGACGTTGAATTCGCTGACGGCACGGAAGTACGAGTGATTTCCCTATTTTCATGTCACATAAATAACCAACGCTACAGTCGTACATAAATTATCATCTAAATTGGTTGCGGATCGCCCCGACGGTGGTTCAAGAGGAAAATCCCCTTCCGGATAAGAGAATAGAGATTTTTCTCTTTTTTCGACTGACAGCGAAGAGGCGGAAATTATTTCAATTGTAATCTTGACGGGAAGAAAACGTAAGACAGAACGGCGTCTGGGAACGTAGGAAAGTAAAGCAGTTTGAGGGATTTGCGAGGACGAGCAAGGAGTGGCGAAAAAAGGCCAGGAGCTTCAGCGAGTGGAAGGAGAAGCCATGTTTATTTCATTGGGCGCACTCGGCGGTGTCGGATGAGAGGGGCAGCAGGAGCAGCTAAGAAGGATCCAGTTGGAAAGGCGTACGTTTAAATAAATCTCTCGTTCGGATTCCCAAAGGAAAATGGCCATTGTTCTGGAGGGATTGAACTCCTTAAATCACCACATAGCCGAATTCCAGAGGGCTCATTTCCTCTCCTTTTCACTCTCGTCTCACGGTTATAAGGCTTTGCACAGTCGAATCCCTTTCGCCTTTCTGCGGCCTTTCTGCGAAGGTATTTTTTCTAATGGCGACCGGTCAGCTGCTCAAGCTCGCAATTGTTTTAAGGCCATCCGTTACTGCAAAGTGGAATTCCCTGGTTCCTATCGATGACGGGATCATTTTTCGCAGGAAAAGCGATCATCTGTTGAATAATTTATCATTCATAATTGTGCGATAATTGATCATTTCAACGTTTTTTCACCCAATCATCATTTCAAATATCCATCCTGTTCGAATAACAAATGCATTATTGATCATCATTCGTTTATCCGCATAGAAAATAAAATATAATATGTTAAACATGAAAATTTCTACTCAAAACGGATAAAGAAGTGAAAACAAACCGTTTCATGTGAAAGCTGTAGTACAATATGATATAAATTATACTTTCTCGCCATGTTATACTGTTTGTATGAGTGAAACTGGAATGCACATCAATTTATTGGAAGTACCTACCTATCTCTTTAATAAAATATAATCTATATATTAGATCGAAATTTTCAAACTCCTCTGGATAAAATACACTACCTTTGCCATTTTGGACATTGAGTCAGAACTTACGGTCCACCGGTTGAAAGAGATGTATGGACGGATGGATCACCCTTTCCTGGACCCTGTTTTGGATCCAAACGTATTCCTCGCGGTTCCGGTTGTAAATGAGAACGGCTGTTCGGCTCTTTCCGTTGCCTCCGTTTTGCTTACAGAACTTTTTCAAACGAACCTTTTCCACGATTCGATGGGAGCAGAGTAAATGGATGCCGTTTTACTCTCGCTTACGTCTGAAAAAAGTAAAAGGGAAAAATGTAAAAGAGCAACGGATGCTTGACGTTGCCATTCACTCTCCTCTAACTCCGAGAAATTGAACGACGTTTCTCTTTTGAAGCGGAAAAATAAAAATATATACCGACGGGTTTGTTTTTGTAAACAAGAGTTCGCGTCATATATGGTACGAAAATACTTCTCGTTTGAGGATATTCTTACACCAGTTATCGACCGAAACCGATCAGTAAAGATGGACGATCTATGGATTCGGTCCTGGGTGAGGATGCAGGAAAAACAACAATCTTTCAGATTAATATTAATCTGCACTCTAGATCCCCTTTCACCGACGTTGGACTCGTCAGGGATGATTATTTAGACCAAGACAGTCTCAAAAGATCTAACGCAGTTACTCTAACAGGCCTGCTAAATCAACCTTGGTATTGAAAATGTACACTGAAAACAATTATTATAGAAAACGAAAACAGATTTATTTGAAATTCAAGCTTTTAGTTTGGAACGCATATCACAAACCTTTTCCATGATGAGACCCTAGATTCGACGAACATAGCTTATTGCTCAGTTTTGACTTGAAAACGTAGCTTTGCGATAACATTGCTGGTGTACATTATCACAATGGCTGGAACTCAGCTATCTAAACGACATAATTGGCTCTTATATTACATCACTAATGTCTATTTCAATTTCACGGACAATTGTGTGTATAAAGCCTCTATACTACGTACAATTCTATAATTTTTAATGTGGAAACCAAATTAACTACCACCTATGTATGTTTCTAATTGACTCGCCGAAACTAAAATGGTGAGAATAACCCTCATTGGAGAGATCCAGGGAATCCTTTTCATCGGAGCTCCTACGTTTGCTAATTGTCCAGTTGAGCTCTATCTAATTGCGAGAAATTTCTCATTAAGCGAAAATACGAGTTCTCAAAGTTTTTTCATTAAGAGCTTCAGAAAACTTTTCGCACTTCCGAGTAGGATTTCAATAGAGGGAGGGCACCATTTAAAAAAAGGCCGCGAGATAATTCAGCATTCTCTCTCTCTCAGGTTGAATATTGAGGTAGTTAAGAGGGATGTCGCTAATCAAGGTCTAGATATTTTAATGTGCAGGTGAACCGGACCAAGCCAAGTAATTATATAGCTAATTTGTTTAATTAATTAGTTATATGCGTATGAAAAAGTTTTATAAGAATAAGTTCTCAGTATTTCAAATTAATCCTTTTAATTATTTTTACATTCCGTTTCGGATGAATTTTAGAATAAATTACTTCGAACTAAAAATGAATTGAGAGATAGATTATTTTTGAATATGGCCCGAAGATTTTTCCCGGGGAAAGGTTTCCGAAGTTGGAAACGATCCGGTTCCGCTAATTATTTTGAACTTCTGACGCCGACTCACTTTTGTCCCTAATTGGATCAGTGGACGACTCATGGAGCGAGAAGAGACGATTCTGCTCAGTGACACAAGAGAGAAATGGATAAGGGGAGAGTGCTTTCATGTAAGTGGCTAATGGCCCAAAGAATATCGGATGGCATACAGCTCGGCCTCGGCCGCTATATTGACTCGCCTCTGTTACTTTGGAGTACCCTTTCTCGAATAACAAACTAGGCCCGATGATTTTGACAGTAAACCAGAAGGGTGCGGTCAAACCAAGCATCCATTTGTGTAACCAATTGGTAACTGTATGGGCAATTTGTGGGAAAAAACGACGGTTTTTTTACAGTTTAGTTGTATGGGTGTGGAGAACTGGAACCGGGAAATAAGTTATCTTTGACAACTGCTGTTTATTTTCTTAGGTTATAATTACCACCATGTTTCCTATTATATCAAATTTGCATACGTCCCTCACGGATATTTTAGCTGGTTTTAATGTCATTTCCGCTCCATAGACCACAAAGCTTTCACGTTGATGTTCACATTCACTTTTCCCATGATGATATTTTAATCCGTTTCTTCAAAAAGTCCGATCCCAGGACGTCAGCTTCTCGGCAAGTTAGACAGGTTGTTTGGCGGTTATTTATTCAACAATAAGGATCTCGGAAATGCCCCTCTTACTGCGTGAACGAAAAAAAAACTGGCAGACTTTGGGAACAGCCCAGCCCTCGGAGGCAAAGTTCAGACGAACCCAGAGAATAGAGTGAATACACACAGAGAACTCGTTTATAACAAACCGACGACCTCGGCGGACCTTCATCTAAAAGGAGCAACCGCCAAAGAAGAAACTTTTCAGAAACACAACGGACATGGGTCATTTCAAACGACTTGCTTTGGCTTTGGCTACCTTCGCCTTAAGGGCTGTGTGAAATGCTCAGAAGAGACTTGACTTTCCTTGAAGTTGACGAATAGGCTTTGACTGGCAAAAAGAGCTAGAATGTACAAGGAATCAATCGTTAACTCCGTAGTATAATATAAAACAAATTTAATGTTTTGTGTATTATTCTTCAAAATTCATAGAGTTAACCCTCGATTAATTAAAAATCTCTATAATTCCCATCATCCAAAACGACTTATGAACCAATGAATTAACCAAACTCTGTCAATTGAAAAATGAAGAAAATCAATCCTGCGTTCGATGAGCTTTCAGACCCGCCGATAGAATAATGACATGATCCTAGAACCGAGAACAGACACTTTTCCTTACTTGATGAAAAGCAGAGATGTCAACTAAATTGAAAAACTCGCCGATGTAATAATGTTTGCCTTGGTTTTTAAACAACCTAATGATTTCGGTAATAAAGAAGATCAATCTCGTAACGTTCAATTTTGTGGAAAATGATCTCTATCCGCACTGTAAACGGTTGCTATAAATTCGCTAAACTAAGAGGAAAGAAATTAAGAGAGGATTTATTATTTGGAAAAAAACCTCAAGTGCACATCTAAATCCTCGAGCCGTATTATCACTCTTTTCCCGTTTCCGCATTACGACACTGTGCGACGCCCGACGTCGCCCTTCGGACCGAAGTTAAAAAGGTTGGATATTTGAGAGCAAAAGTGAGAAAGTAGAAAGAGAATTGTGTTAGATGGGAAGGTGCGAGGTGGGAGAAAAAATTAAAGGAATAAATTTGAATATCACGACCCTTGGAAAGGATAGACGAGGCAGGGGTCTGCCCCCGCTGCGGGAGTAGGGGAGTAGTCTAGGTCGGCCGTGTTATAATGAATATGGTGTCAAAACGCAAACGGTGAGCCCGGCCTGAATTAAGTGGCTTGAAAAAGAGAGGATGGGAGGTGGAGAAGAAACTAATAATAAAACACATTTGCATTCGTCCGATGCGATGGTAGGAAAGCCAGCCTTCAGGCCACCTATCATATTTCCATGCATAGCCATGCCAGCAACCCTCTCTTTCTGTTCCATAGGCTGTTGAGATCCACGTTACATCTCTGAACAGGGAACGAATCGTGGTAATGAAAAGCGTTACCGGGTAAAGTGTGCTGTGTCTCGCGTCGAGAGCTAGGGTCCAGTGCAATTGGCGTCGTCATAATTCAACGCTATGAAATTAATGTTTTGAGGGTGACACAAAAGGAAAGGGCGTATCTGCGAATGAGATGCGAGCTGGAGGCAAGTTTCCTGTTTGAAGCAGCAATCCTCGCATCTCTAGTATGAGGAGCGCTTAATGTTGAAAATGACATTTATGTCCGTCGTCAAATATAGAACTATGTCGATCCACCCGATAGATATTTCGCTTTCTGCTGTCGAACTGCAATAAAATTACTATCGAGGACATTCCAGTGCAAACAACAAGAAAACAGTGGTTTGCATAGAGCACACTTTACGGTCCGCAGACAGATATATAACCAATTATTAAATTTGCGACACCTTATCCATTGCTTCTTTTATTTACCGAGATCTTTCACCCATTCGGGCATCTTCATGGCCATAGGTACCTTTACTATGACGTAGGTCATAGATACCTGATGAACCTAAGTAGCCCTGAAGATGCTCGAATGGGTAAAAGATATCGGTAAATAAAAGAAACAGCGGAGAAGGAGTCACCGTGTTTTCCTCACCCCAAAAATGGCGCGAAAAATGTGTCAAGCCGAAGAATAACGAATCAAGCGGAAGTACAGTGTATGTTAAAATTCTAAATTCATTCTCTTACCGTAACAAACAATTATTCATGACCTTAAGCGTTCAAATATATTGGTGTTTATTGCTTGCAAAAATCGAAAAACAAATACGCACCGGAGAAATAGCAACAAAAAACCAGTGGTATGCATAGATAATACAGTACTTTCATGTTTGAGTCGGTAACAGGTATAACCGATTGTAAAATTTAGAAACTCGTACATAGGCTTCCACATGTTTGTACACTAAAACTGTTATTGAAAAATGACGTTTAAGAATTCAAGCACTCAAATATATTGATTTTGGTAGCCAGTAGAACATGCACACAAAAAAGCACATAACATAGAAGTACGGTGTGTGAGCCAAAGATGAAAATCAAACTACATCTCCTTGCCACGAATAACATTTTAAGAACAATCTAAGACCTCAATCGTTCCACAATATTGACTCTCATATGCCATAAGAGTCAACATTCTGGAACGGTGAAAATCAAAAAAGAAAAATTTCGAACGCTTACATCTCGGAAATACTGTGTGTTATCCGGAAACGGCTAATTTTGTACCTCCAGTTGAATAACATTTTTCTGAATATTTCATTCATTTTGCTCAGAGATGGGGCAACTTTCGTCATTTTCTGACTACTGATAAACGCACACCCGGACGCTTGATCGGAAAGTGTTCCTGAATATAGAACTATGAAAATATCTTCCGAATTCACTTCCATTTCGGATATTTCATAATGCTTCTATTTAGTATGTAAACACGGACGAAAAATATATATGCGTTCAGAAAAAAAAGTAATAATTCAATCGAGCTTAATTGAGTCTGCCTTCAGCTCACGTTTTAGTCGAGTGCATATCGTCGTTAAACTGAAAATCGAATCAATGTGAGACATTCAAATGTAAGTATCTTGACCTTGTTTTGCACTCAGATATGTGGAGGTTTCGTTATGAAAAATCTTCCAAATCAAAGCGGAATGGTTAAACTCGTTAGAGGCCCAAGGGATATGAAAGTTGTGAGGTTAGTGAAAGCAGGAGAGTTGGAGCATTGCCTTCACAACCGCCTCTGGTGGGGGTGTGTGTAATTGGTGTAAACACGAGCAAACGAGGTCGCGGAATCTCCCGTGAGAGCCGGTGGCGGACTCAAATAGAATTGTAAGG